>JAEOAD010000001.1:67442500-67695000 GCA_036365145.1 Orientallactaga sibirica
CATTTGTCAGAACTTAGAACCATGCTTCAGAAAGGATGACTTAAAATTGCACATCAGACACCATGAGTAGAAATTAACATAGAGCCTGGCACTAAGTAATTGCTCATTAAACAGGTCATTGATTTTGTAGTTGTAGGTTATACTGTTTTGTAGAATAGTGGTTTCTCTGGGACAGGGCTAAATGGATTCTCATCCTGGTCCCACTACTTAGTAGCTGAATGACCTAAGGCCCTATTAATTCATTTCCTGGTACTTTAATTTCCTCATCAGGAATACAGAGATTCAAACAACACCCTGACTATAGGTGCTGGAGGTATGGCTCAATAGTAGAGTGCTTGCCTGGTGTGTATGAGACCTTGGATCCAATACCCAGCACTAGAAAGAAAAGGAAAAAAAGGAAGGAAAGGATGAAGGGAAGGAGGGAAGCAGTACCTACTTTATAAGTTTTGTTTTATATAATAATAAGCATATATTTATATAAAGCAATTAGGTTTCTTGACATAACTTAATTCATAGCTATTAGCTATTATTTATATTATTATATAATATTATAGAATATGGCTCAGTTGTTCTTGTCCAATTGACAATGGGATTAGACAACTTAGAAAGATATTAAATATATTTTCATATATTTTATTTATTTATTTATTTATTTATTTATTTATGTATTTATTTATTTGAGAGAGAGAAAGAGGTTGAGAGAGAGAGAGCAAATGGGCATGCCAGGGCCTCCAGCCACTGCAAACGAATTCCAAATGCTTATGCATCTGGCTTACGTGGGTCCTGGGGAATTGAACCGGGGTCCTTTGGCTTTGCAGGCAAATGCCTT
Organism: Orientallactaga sibirica; assembly: GCA_036365145.1. Taxonomy (NCBI): domain Eukaryota; kingdom Metazoa; phylum Chordata; class Mammalia; order Rodentia; family Dipodidae; genus Orientallactaga; species Orientallactaga sibirica. The sequence continues at coordinate 67,443,330 of JAEOAD010000001.1, forward strand.
AACTGCTAAACCATCTTCTCCAGGCCATAGAAAGATATTAAATATATTTTAAAAACAAGTCAACTCAATGTCACAGAGTTTCTTTTAATTTGATGTTCCAGAGTATATTTCATATCATAGACATTATAACATATATTCATATAATAAAGATAGGATTTATAAAATCATAAGTTTATACTTTGAAGCTTATGCCATTATAATTCAACATATACAAAGTATTCCTTCCAACTGGGCATGGTGGCACATGCTTTTAATCCTAAACAGTAGGGAGACCAAGGCTAGAGTGTTATGAGTTCCCAATTAGCCTGGGCTACATATTGAGATGCTGTCTCCAAATATATAAATACACATATGGATATATAAAAACATATATATATATATATATATATATATATATATATATATATACACACACTCTTAGATCTTTTGAAGATCTCATTGTCACATAGTCATAATTCCTGTTAATATTAATTAAATATGAAATATTCTTACAAGCACTACATGAGCACGTCAAAGGAATAAACCAAAAATCTACTCCATATATTTTAATACACTATTGAGCAGGGCTGCCTTTCTCCAGAGGTTTGCGTTTAATGAAGTCACTTTACCAGCTATGAACATGTCGTTGTCACCTAAAACCATGCAATCAAGACCTGATTTAGGTAGCTCTTTAATTCCTCAATTATCTCCTTGCTGATGTTACATTTCTCTGTAATATCTAAGAGACAGACTTTTATGTCCTTTCTCTCTGTGATAATGGCTTGAATCCCACTTAGGGGCAGAGGTGTGGTGTAATGGCCGCATACGTTCCCTCCCACTCTCATCAAGCTAGGTCATTTGCCACTCAAGTTCTAATAGTGCTGCTATGAAGGATAGAAGAAGGCCTAGAGTTCCTTTTGAACTTAATAGGAAAATATTGAATTATATAAAACACACCATCTCATTTTGGAGGAAATGTATTCTCTCTACTCGAAATGTTTGCTTTTACTTATGCTGAAAGAGTCCCTGCACAAATATTCTGTTTCATGTCTACAGCACAGAGTTTGTTGTCCCGTCTCTAAATAGAACAATATTTCATTAATACTTTTAGTTCCATGGTTTTTGAAATGGCCATTGGTTTAATGACTAGTATGGGCCTGTGTTCACCTTTAGTCTCATCTAATTTTCATATAGCTGATAGTTTTAAGTGGATTTATGCTTGGTAGCATCCTTTGAGCAGTATTAAGTATTTTAAGGATTATTTTCTCTAAATGAACCTAGGGGTGATTAACTTTGGAATGTTGTCAGTGCCTCGGTGGTGAGTCAAACTCTCCAGTAATTAAACTTGCTTGCATGTTATTTATTCTTGGTATGTCATCCACAGTGACAGTGAAACGTTTCATGAGTGTCATGGTCACTGCTGTAAAAGTCTTTACCCTTCGTCTTCCATCCTGGGTGATTAAGGAGATTCTGCAGGAAGGTCGTGCTCAAGGAGAGTGGGAATATCAAGGAATGGGGTATCATCTATTTTATGGCTCCATATTTTACTCCCAGTGAGCTGGTAAACAATTAAACTTCAAACACATCAGTGCATATAATTCAGTTACTCCCAAAACACCATAAAAATGTCTCCCTGATCAATAATTGCTTAGGTTGGCATGCATTTGTAGTGCTGGTGTCAAGGTGCTCTGCCTTCTTAAAGTGAACGCCGAGAGCATGGGCCGCCAGGCTCATCAGCCTGCACAGTGACGAGCTGGCTGTGGTTATCAGGGCCCCACTCCAGACCTGCTGGGCACAAACTGAGACACTGTCACAGGCCAGGCTAACCCTTCCCTGGCCTGGCCAGAAACAATCACCACTTTCTGTGAATTTTCAAAACAGATCATTTGTATTTCCCTTAGAAGCTCTTGTCCATTCTACATTAAAAGTACCTATTAGGCTGGAGAGATGGCTCAATAGTTAAGGCACTTACCTGCAATGCCTAGCAACCCAGGTTTGATTCTCCAGTACCCATGTAAAGTTAGATGCACATGCATCTAGAGTTTGTTTGCAGCTGCTGGAGGCCCTGGTGTTCCCATTTTCTCTGTCTCTGTCTCTCTCTCTCTCCTTCTCAGCCAGGCATGGTGGCACATGCCTTTAATCCCAGCACTTGGGAGGCAGAGGTAGGAGGACTGCTATGAGTTCAAGGTCACCCTGAGACTACATAGTGAATTCCAGGTTAGCCTGGGCTAGAATGAGAACCTACCTCAAAAACAAACAAACAAAAAAAAAGTACCTATCTAAGTGGTCTCTCCTTTCTCAGTAGACTGACTTGACTGAGGGCAGCTGCAATTCTTGTGGTGCCTTATTCTCAGGAGATTCTTTATAAACAGTTGGTGAATGGAAGAATGACTGAAGCATGAATCAGTTATCCTGCTCATATTCCAAATCACAGACTTAGCAGCCCCCCTGGGAAGGGGACTTCACAAAGACCTGGAGGAGCAGAGTGAATGGGTTTAACTCGGGCAACAGTCTCACTCAGTGTTTGGAGAATTTTACAAGGAGAATCCTAAAATGGGCACTTTTCAGAGCTCTACCCCAGTTTCTGATCACTAAGTACATTTCCCATACAAAAGCAATGTAATTCCACAGAAAGAATACCGTTAGGAGACTTTGAATTCAGCATGCCCATGAAATAAGAGTATGTAGACTTGCAGCATAGTTGTTGATACTATGGCGAATGGCCCTGTCGTTGATTCTGATCATGATAGCTGGCCTTTATGGGGCTGGCATGTAACCAGCTTTCCATTGAAGATTCCCTCGAAGCAGGCCCCGAGACCGGGCTTGACATGCACATGATTTTCAGCTGTGGGCTGTCTAGGCTGCCTGGAAGGGTGCCTACTAAGGATGAAGCCTCACATCGTGTCTAGTGTTGGCCTGAGCTACAGGATATTCTGGAAAGAAAAACCACACTGCCCCCCTTATGCTATTCAGGCCTTGGTGGCTACCTCGGAGTCCAAGTGGCAGGTTGGAGTGAAGGGTGGGAGGGAGAATGAGAGGCTCATGTGTCTGTGGTCCTGATAGTTCGTACACTTGGCACAGGGGAATTGGTGCATAGATAGGTAGAAAATGTGGTTGGGGCACCCATAGTCTTTACTGTAATGCCCAATGCCTGGTACGTTGTTTTCCTTTCATTGTGAGACACTCTCGAATTTACAGAAAAGTTGCAAGTACGGTACAAAGGCTTTATTCTTACCTCCAGCCATGTGAGACCAAGTGACCAGCCTGGTTTCCCATTGCTCCTGAATACTTTAGTATGTAATTGATTGTCTTTTTTTTTTTTTTTAAGAAAAGGATTTTCCTCATTATAATTGCTATTTAACCACCACATTCTAAAAATTCACATTAATACTTCCCTGACATTTAATTCCTCAGACTCCGTTCAGTTTTCATAAAATATCCCAAGAATGTTCTTCAGAGAACAAAACTATTCACTTCAAAGTCACACATTGCACGTAAATGTCACATATCCTTAGTCTTATCCGTGCTGGAACAGTTTTTCAGTGTATTTTCTCACTTTCATGTCCTTGATATTAAAGACTGGTAGGGTTTATTATAAATACGCCATTCATCATCAAACTTTAAATGTTTCCATCAATATGGAGTTACAGTTTCCTGTTTTATTGAATCATTTAATTCATTTCTGTCATTTACTTTGATGCTCAACTTGTCCTTCAGTTTGACTGGTCTGAGTCTCTTCAGCTGGCTTTTCTTGGATGGCATAAGACACTCCAGGAGGATCTTATCTGTTTCCTTCCTTGCCCTTGGGATCAATCATTTCTCTCAGATTCTCTTTGTCATTAAGGGGCTGCTTCTCATGTCCTCTTGGTGAACAGAGTTGAGTTTGGGGTGGATGGGGAGGGGCGGGGTGGCATATTTAAAGCCTTCATATTTAAATCCAGCTTCATGGTGTGTGCCATCCAGCTTCATGGTGTTAATTCTAGTACTCTTCTGTATTTTAAAATCACATCTCTGGCAAAATCCTGTTGTCTTTAGCATGTCTTCTTAGCTTAGTCAATTAATTTCCATGTGCAGCTGTTGCCCACACACACACTCTCTCTCTGCATACCCACACAGTTGCCCTCTTCTTCCTATTCCAGCTCTGATACCTGCCCCAGGCTTGATCTTGCCTGAATGCCCTCTTCAGCTCGTTCTGACACAGGAGCACACCCCTCCACAGGGTCACCCTCCTCACTAGGCCTGGCTCTGACACGTCCTGGCTGGCTTCCTCTCCATGTGGATGCCTTCCTCATTTGACCCGGGCTCTGTTATCATGTGCCAGGCCACCCAGGCTCTGATGTCCTCCTCACACCACTTGAACTCTGATTCTCCATGCCAGGCAGGACTTTTTTATTTTATTTTATTTTATTTTATTTTATTTTATTTTATTTTATTTTATTTTATTTTATAAGAGGGAGAAGAACGAGAGAGAAGAAAAAGGGAGTGGAGGGAAGGGAAAGAAGAGAAAGGAAAGGAGGAAAAAGAAGAGAAATACATTGTTTTCTGATCTTCACAAGAGACCCTCAGAATGGGAATCAGTGTCTGCTTTTTCCATACCTGAGGAACCAGATCCAGACAAATGAGGTCACCCCCCAGGATCTGTCTCTTAACCAGCATCTGAACTCAGGCCCTTCTCACCTAAGAGCCCAGATTCTTTCTGCTGTGCCCCCTGCTTGTTAAGAGAGTGCCCTCAGGATTGGATTGGTCCCAGTTATATAAGAAAAAGAGGGTGGTTGTCCTGGGAAGACAGGGTCGAGACAGTTTTTCTTCCAGTTGTCCTACTTCCCCATCTCTCTCCCAGCTGCACCCAGACTCAACAGGAAGTTGGCTTTCTTTGACTCATTTGTCAGGGTGAATTGAGTAGTCTGGGATGCTTGTAGGCAGGCACACAGAGCCTGCAGTCTCACTCCCTGCCCAGTGGTGGTTCCTGCACCTCTCATGTCTCCTCCCCAGCAGGCATCACCCCTGCTGCTGTGGGGAACTCTCTTACTTTCTGAGACTTAAGATGGGGAAGTAGATGCTAAATTGAGTATGAGGAAGGGGAGAAAAGTGTTCTCTGATTTCAACTTGGACACACGAGTCTTGCTGCTTTCCTGAAGGCTGGCAGAAATGTCAGGTTGAAGTGTGCATGTTATGAAATGACCTTTAACATTGTCCTTGAACTTGTTTTCAGTGTCCATTTTCCAGTGCTTTTGGGGTCTGTGTAAAGAACTCCATAAGATAGTCCAACAAAATGGTAGATAGATGATTAAAGCAAGCATCTGTTTGCATAAAATAGCAAAAGAATAATTGGCACATTTAGAAGAGAAGAATAAAATTATATTTTTTCTAGCTTTATTGTATGAACTTTTTATCATGAAATCACAAATTTGGGGAAGACAACTTAGAATTCACCTTGTGTCCCTGTGACAAAAGAGTTCCAGAATGGATAATTGAGATAGGCACACACCTGTAACTGTGTATTCGTGAATATGTGTGTTTTCTTGAACTCTTAGAATTAGGAGCATTTTAGTTCCAGGTGCCCCTGCTGCCACACCAGAGGCCTTCAGCTCAGCTCTTCTTGGGTTTTATTCCTGTGGCCCAAGTAGCTTTCCTCAAAAAGAGGGCCTGCAATACTGAGTCTCCAGCATCAGGTCTTTTGGGGGGGAGTAGTCCTATAAAAGGGTCATGGGGGCTGAGGAAATGGCTTAGCAGTTAAGGCATTTGCCTGTGAAGCCTACGGACCCTGGTTCAATTCCCCAGGACCCATGTGAGCCAGATGCACAAAAGGGCGCATGCATCTAGAATTTGTTTGCTGTGGCTGGGGGCCCTGGTTTGCCCATTTTCTCTTTCTCTCTATCTGCCTCTTCCTCTCTCTCTCAAATAAATAAATAAATAATAAAATATTTGAAAAAAATTAAAGATCAAGGGCAGGCACCACAGTGGGAAGTTTGAATTGGTTAGAATGAATTACTACTCATTTGGCCTTTTTTCCTGCTTAAAACAGGACTTTGCAGAAAAAAAAAATCACAGATTCAGTGTGTTGTCATTTGCACAACACACTGGTGTAATTACAAGGCATAGCTTCCTACATGTCTATATTTGCCACTACTTTGAGTTAGATTATTTTCACCTTCCAGGATATTAAATCACCCACAGCTTCTTTTTGTTTTGTTTTGTTTTTGTATTTTTTTTTCGAGGTAGTGTCTCACTCTGGCTCAGGCTGACCTGGAATTCACTATGTAGTCTCAGGGTGGCCTCTAACTCTCAGCGATCCTCCTACCTCTGCCTCCCAAGTGCTAGGATTAAAGGCGTGCATCACCACGCTGGGCTACCCACAGCTTTTTATTTGTTTGTTTGTTTAGATTTATTTATTTTAGCCTTCAGGGATATCCCAGAAAGTCATTTTGTGAACCAAGAAAGCCCCTCTCCGCATTGTTCCTTAGGTTTATGGGTGGCAGATTTGTGAAATCCAGTATCAGATTTTTCTCTCAAGAGAATTGTTAGGAGAATGTAAATTTATAAAATAAATGTTGTTCACATATATACCTGCTCCTTTTTGGCACTGCAAATACAATTTTTAAATAAATTCTTAAATATAGAACAACCAGAACCAAAAGAATTTTCCTAAATATTTAAGTTATCATTTTCAAAAAAATCATTTTATAAGGTCTCCAAAATCCTTTATTTCATTGGTGGATTAGACAATATGATTGCTGCATTAATTTTTTTTTTTGTTTTGCTGATGTTTGGGAAATGAGAAATGACTTGGTATTTTTCCTGAATTAAAAAAATAAATTTAAGGGCTGGAGGGATGACTTAGCAGTTAAGGCATTTGCTTGCAAAGCCAAAGGACCCAGGTTCAATTCCCCAGGACTCATGTTAGCCAGATGCACAAGAGGGCTCATGCATCTGGAGTTCCCCTGCAGGGGCTAGAGGCCCTGGTGTGCCCATTTTCCCCCTCTCTCTCAAATAAATAAAAAATTTAAAATAAATAAATAAAAAAACAAAAGATAAATAATTTTTAATTTAAAAATTAATTTTTTGTTCAGAATTAACCACACTTATTTATTTATTTTTTCAGTTTCCTAGTTTAGCTTGTTTTTCACCCAGCATCATCAGTAGGGGTCAGAGCAAGACAAGTGGCCAGGAAACACTAAAGATGCCCTATTAAAGAATCAGTTATAGGGCTGGAGAGATGGCTTAATGGTTAAGGTGCTTGCCTGCAAAGCCTCAGGACCCAGGTTCAATTCCCCAGTACCCATGTAAGCCAGATGCTAAAGGTATCACATGCATCTGGAGTTTGTACTGGCAGGAGGCTCTGGTGTACCCATTTTCTCCCCCCACCCTCTCTGCCTCTTTCTCTCTCCCACTAATAAATAAATAACTACTTTTTTAAACAGTATCTTTTTTTTACATTTTTATTTATTTGTTTGTTTGTTTGTTTACTTTTTTAAACAGTATCTTTTTTTACATTTTTATTTATTTGTTTGTTTGCAAGCAGAGAGAGAGATAGAAGAGCAGCAGACAGAGAGAATGGGCACGCCAGGGCCTCTAGCCACTGCAAACGAACTCCAGATGCATGTGCCCCTTGTGCATCTAGCTTACGTGGGTCCTGGAGAATCGAACTGAGATCCTTTGACTTCAAAGGCAAACGCCTTAACCCCTAAGCCATTTCTCCAGCCCTAAATAAGATATTTTTAAAAGAATCAGTGGGCTGCCCACTGGTGAATGGGCATGTTGGTGAATGCCTTTAATCCCAGCACTCGGGAGGCAGAGGTAGAATCACCATAAGTTCGAGGCCACCCTGAGATGACATAGTGAATTCCAAGTCAGCCTGAGCTAGAGTGAGACCCTACCTCAGGAAAAAAAGAAAGAAAGAAAGAAAGAAAGAAAGAAAGAAAGAAAGAAAGAAAGAAAGAAAGAAAGAAAGAAAGAAAGAAAGAAAAGAAAGAAGGAAGGAAAAATCAGTGGACTGGAGAGATGTCTTAGCAGTTAAAGCACTTGCCTGAGAAGCCTAAGAACTCAAGTTTGAATCTTCAGGTCCCACATAGCCAAACTCACAGTAACACAGGTGTGCAATGTCGTACATGCACACAAGGGGGGCACATACGTCTGGAGTTTGTTCTCAGTGGCTAAGGCCCCAGTGTGCCCATTCTCTCTCTCTCTCTCTTTCTCTCTCTCAAAAAAAAAAAAAGAAAAGAAAAAAAGAAGAATCAGTTTTAGTCCCAAACTGCTCTTGCCTGTCTTCTTTTTTTTTTTTCTTTCTTTTTTTGGGGTCCTTTTTTTGCTTAAAACAAGTTGCTCATTTTCAAAGCACAGTCAAATCCAGGGAGAGAGTTCTGGCCACCGTCCTGAAAACACCGTGACCTCCTGTGCTTTCCTTCATTAATGCAATGAACTAAAATGTATTTAAGTGCCTGGTGTGTGGGTGCCACTCCCTCCAACAGTTATCCGCAGTATTATGGGGTCATTCCTAGTAACTTCCACGTTTTCTGCTTTATCTGTCAGACATCTGATCTGCCTAATAAACTCTACTCTCAGTGCATGTCCCTTTCCTAACCTGTTCAATCACCTTTTATATAAGTGCAGGAATCACGTAAAATAGGTGTGTGTTCATGCACTTTGTAGCATGTGTTCCAAGAAGCCTTGAGTCATAGACACACTGGTTTCTGAGGCTGTGAATTAACAACTTATTCCTGTTGCCTTTTTCGGGATGGTCTCATGCCTCCAGTGAAAGAGCTAGACATTCCATTTTAAATCCTTTCTTTAAGTGCACGTTTGCAACACTTTTTTCTTCTTTTGATGTGGTACTAGGGATTGAGTGTAGGGCCTTGTACTAGCTGGCCAAGCATCTTCCTTAAGTTGCTTTCCCAGCCCTTAAACAGAATTGTAATGATGCCTATGGACTGGGCTAATAATTACTAGATAAATCATTTATTTTCATCTTCTCCTTAACCATGTCTCACCCTTGCTGTTCATCATTAAGAATGCTGATGTGGAAATGAAATGGCTTCTCTATTTTTATCTTCAAACGATCTATTTGCTGTTTCTACACAGTGCTAGACTTAACCAGTGTCTCACACTAGGGTCACAGTTTAGCTTCAGCTTAGAGCCAAGTGCCCAGAGCTGAAATGACCACACCTCAGCAATGCCATTTTCCCAGGCCATCCCTGCCTTTAATAAGCAGCCAACCAGGAAGCCAGTTTGCATCTCATTACAACAGAGCCTTGTCTGAGGCCAGGGACATAATTAGATGTGTGCAGTTACAATCGCTCCTCTCTTTGAAAACTCTTTCAACCCATGCCTTTGCTTTATTTTTTTTTTCAGCACCATCACTTTATATTTCATTTAATGGTTTCTCCTCTTTCTCCCTGTCTCCCTCCAAACCAAATAATGTCAACACTAAAAGAAACCAAGGAAGTTCAGACGTTTGCAGCTTTAAAAAGACTGGATCTCGGAAAGATTTTCACAAGACTCTTCAGAAACAGATGTTCGAGTCAGAAACCTTGGAGTGCAATGAACCCGCCACTCAGGTATTTCCCACCAACAAACATGGTTACCAGGTTACAGGGCTGCTCTACCCAGGGCATGCTGTCAGGTTTCTTAAAACTAGAATAACAGTAAGACACACAGAATATTTGAGTAGGAAGAACTCTACATCTGAGTCAGAGACATATTTTGTTCTCAAACTGGTTTGTAGATGCAGAATTGGTGTTCAACTGAAAACCCAGAAGCTCAATGAGTACAATGGATGAAGGTGAAGGTTCTGGACTTGGGGTATGGGGTCACGGTGGGCTCATCTATATGACAATGTCTGAAGAGTCAGTGGTGCCCCTAAGGCAGAGTGCAGTGGGAGCCAAGATTTCATGCTGAGGCCAGACTGTCTGGACTCGTGTTGATCCCATCCACACTGCCTGCTTCGCTCCAGGCATGATCCTCACTGTCTCTGGGCTTCAGTTTTCTTCCCTGACACCAAGAACGACATTCCAGAGTAACTTGTGAGTTTTTATGAGTGTTAGGTGAATAGATATGTGCAGTGATTTAGAACAATGCCAGTTGCACTTGGCACCCAATAAATGCTGGCTACTGTTACTTTTGCCTTCATTATTATAAAGTGATTACAGTTTACAACTCAGTGCCATGCACACCCATGCTCACAGCAGCATTACTCACAGTAGCCAAAAGGAGGAACCAACCCAGGAGTCTGCTGATGAAAGAATAGAGAAGCAAAGTGTGTCAGGCACTTGGGAAGGAATGGGGAGTCACTGTCCAATGGGTTCAGAGTTTGGGCTTTGTAAAAGGAAGAGATGGATGGGGAGTCACTGTCCAATGGGTTATGAATTTATATAAATTTATTTATTTTTGGGAGAGACACAGAGAGAAACAGGGGAGAGGAAGACAGATAAAAGAATTATGGAGATGGATGTGATGTATTACAACATTTACTAAACGTGGGACCTGGAGATTGGAACCACTGGAGATTGGAAATGTTCTTAATAGGAGGCAGGTTAATATCTCCAGCCCAATATGATATATTTTATGTCATGTATATTTTACCTCAATTAATTCTTTACGTCAGTGCTCTCATCCAACCTGTTCATGCTAGAGGTGAGAAGACAAAACAAAGGAGGAGCGTTTTGTCCAACTTTGCACAGAGTATGATTTTTGGCTTTCAGGTGTCTTCATTGCACAGGTTCCTCACCATAGCAAACCATGTCTATAGGTTGGCAGGAATGCTTTTCAAACAGCATAGTTCCTAAAGCCAAGTCAAATACTTAATATTGTCTACAGAGGAAGCAGCCATCAAGTCTCATGCTGAATGAGACAGGCTTACTGAGGAGTGGTATACCTGTCACTGTATGCCACTCTATGGGAGATTCAGTGATTTTCATTGATAATTTCTAAAAATATTTATTTATTTATTTATTTATTTATTTATTTATTTATTTATGAGAGAGAGAGAGAAAGAGAATGGACACACCAGCACCCCAGCCACTGCAAACAAACTCCAGACACATGTGCCACCTTGTACGTCTGGCTTTATGTGGGGAATCAAACCTGGGTCCTTAGGCTTTGCAGGCAAGTACCTTAACCACTGAGCCATCTCTCCATTCCTCACTGATAATTTTTGCCAAATTAAGTTTTCACCTTATGGTGATGACCAACTAAATTGTGTTCATATTACTGATACAGAAGCCACACGTGAGGTATTTCAGCAGAAGAAATTTAACACTGGGAATGGAGGACTGAGAGAACCAAACGAGGAAAACTGAGGTTATGCAGAGAGGAGAGCGGCAGGAAGCTGCACCCTGGGCTAGGAGGTGGACAGAACCCCCCAGCAGAGCTGTTGGGATGCAGGCTCTGAGCCAGTGGGTCTGGTCTGCAGTGGGCAGAGGATTTACAGTTGTAACTAGCACTTCCCACAGACACGGATGCCGCTGGTCCTAAGTATCATTTGAGGACTGTGGGGCTAGGGAAGAGCTTGGTGAGAACAGAATCTAGAAGTTCAGGGGACAGGCACCTCAGAGCAAGGACTCAAATGTCTGACAAGGGGCACTGACCCTGACAGTGCTGTCTCAAGATCCCAGAGGACTTCATGGAGCCTGTGTCAGAGCTCCTGGAAGAAGGGGGTTGCGCTGCTAGTGCTGCTCCCTCCAAGGAGCCCCCCACAATAGCGCCCCCTACTGGCTGAACCTAAAGTGAGCTGAAGGGAATGCTCATGGTTTGCTGATTCCAGACCCCACACCATGGACCAATACAAAAGCTGTATGATCTGACTCCAGGGTGTTAGATCAGGAGCTGTGGTCTCACCAATCAGGGCATGTCCCATGCAGCCTGTCTTTCTGTCCCTCTGTCCAGGTACAGCAGAGAGCTAATAGCTGCTGCCAGCAGGGCCCTCAAGCTTGGCGAGCAGGAACAGGGTTGCAGGGCAGAACAGCCCCTCCTCCAGAGAAACCTTGAAGTAGACACCTTCTCTACCTAACAGTCCCTCCTCCTTAGAGACCTGGAAGGACCAGAGGCTTCTTTATCTCTCACCTCCTCCATTGCCTCTGTGACTGCTCTTATGTACTCTATACCCAGGCACACCTCTTTCCCCCAGAAATCTACACTTTGCTCCTCAGAACTAAAGTCTCTAAGTCTCTTACTTTGAGACCTGGCCATACTATGCTGTGTGTTTGCCTATGTTAATAACTCCTAATAAAGCTCTGGCCAGAAGGGTAATTCATCTCAGTACCTCTCCCTTGGTAAGACATATCAGATGGTGCACATGTATTTTATAAAAATTAGGCCATGGTGAATACCAGCGATCCCACTAAGGAGGGTCCTCAGTGGAATGGGAACAGGGAGGAGGAAAGCGATGGTTCCAACATGTGATGTAGCCATACAAAGTTTCCACTTTAAAAAAGAAATAGGAGGGCTGGAGAGATGGTTTAAAAGCCTAAGGATCTAGGTTTGATTCCCCAGAACTCACGTAAGTGAGATGCATAAGGGGGAGGGGGTATGCATCTGGAGTTTGCAGTGGTTGGATGCCCTGGCACACCCTTTCTCTCTCTCTTTCTTTCTCTATCTGCCTCCATCTATCTCTCTCCCCCCTCTCAAAATGGATAAATAAAAATTTTAGGAAAGGGAAAGAACTCAACAGCACACATATTTCTAGTTACAGTTATCTGTTCTTTGCCAAGTCGTTGTCAGGCATGCCGTTCTCAGTCACCCGTATGCTCCTAGTGGAATAAAGTTCCACTTTGTGACTGATGAAAGATTGTGGGGTGTTGTTTTTTCTGGCATCCTACAGCTATAAGCTATAATTTTAATAGCCAGTACATTTGTTTTCTTTTTTAGTACCTGCTATTACTAAAGTATAGGAGGTAAGTGCAGTCTAACACCACATCTTTGTAAAAAATTAACACTCAACTTTGGAATGCATATAAATTTGGGGGGGCAGACTTGTTAGAGTACATACTTTCCAGTCTCAAAACCCAAGTGCTGAAGTTGATTAGAAGGCCCCTCTGTTCGGAGGCCAGTCTCTTTTTTGTGTTGCACCTTGTCCCAGCTGTGTTGCTCAAGCCAGAGATGGTATTATGGTTCCTGAGAGGCTTGGCTTCCAATCTCCATAACAGAACAAACCATGAACTAATAAGAACACAGTACTGTTTCCAAACCCTTGCTCTGGACGGGTTTATCTATCTGATAACTAGCTACCTGCTTCCAGGAGGGAAGGTGACATCTCATTTTAGGACAGCCCGGCCAGGAAGCTATGATCAGCCTTATCAAATCTCCAGATTGTTTGGAACACTCCTTGAAGGATTGTGTGGACCCTACTTGAAGCAGACTCGGGGCACCCCAGAGCTGGGTTCTCACTGGTGTCCTCCTTTCTCATAAAGGCCCACTTTCTTCTCTCACAGACAGGCCCTCGTCGCGTAAACATGCTATGTGACGTGTCTGGGAAGGCTCCCCTCACTGCCTGTGACTTCAACCTCCGCAGCCTCCAGCCTGACCAGCGGCTGGAAAACCTGCTACAGCTCGTGTCGGCTGAGGACTTTGAGAAGGAGAAAGAAGAGGCCCGCAGGGCCAATCGACCGGCTGAGCTCTTTGCTCTGTACCCATCGGTGGACGAGGTGGGTGCAAGTCTCCATAGTGCATAATGTCAGTGAAGACACAGAGGGTCCTCAGGTCTCACTGCTCCTGTCACTGTAGAACAGTACATGATGCTTAACTGTGTGAGATCTTTGCTTCTCTTAGACAAGCTTGTATCATACTTGGGCCAGTTATTGACCATCATACTGGTGGTTGTCTGATAACTAGAATTTTCATAGCACTTTAACCCTCAAAACGTTTCAAAGGTCTGTATGCAGTGGTCCTTCTCAGAGTGAAACCATCTAATTATTTAGGGGGTATGTTTCACAACTAACCCATCAAGACATACTAAAGCTTGATTTTCCTTAGTGTTTTTTTTTTTTTTTTTTTTTTTTTTTTTTTGGTTTTTCGAGGTAGGGTCTCACTCTGGTCCAGGCTGACCTGGAATTCACTATGTAGTCTCAGGGTGGCCTTGAACTCATGGTGATCCTCCTACCTCTGCCTCCCGAGTGCTGGGATTAAAGGCATGTGCCACCACGCCCAGCTTCCTTAGTGTTTTGTTAAGATTTTTTTTTCCCCCAGTGGTCCTAATAAACAGCTAGAACCTGCTTTGAAAATATTGGCTAAGGTAATTGAAGCCATGTTCCTAGTGTGTGAAGCTTCAGGTTTCTGTCTGTCTACCTTATTATTTTAAATTCTTGTGGTAAGAATGTTAAACATTATTCTTTTAACAATTTATTTTATTTTATTTACTTGAGAGAAAGAAAGAGAGAGAGAGAGAGAGAGAGAGAATGGGCATGCCAGGGCCTCCAGCCACTGCAAATGAACCCCAGATGTATGTACCCCTTGTGTATCTGCCTTTCGTGGGTCTTGGAGAGTTGAACTGGGATCCTTTGGCTTTGCAGGCAAATGCCTTAACTGCTAAGCCATCTTGCCAGCCTCTCTTTCAACAATTTAAAAATATATAGTACTTTGCTGAGCGTGGTGGTGCACACCTTTAATCCTAGCACTTGGGAAGCAGAGGTAGGAGGATAACCATGAGTTCGAGGCCACCCTGAGACTACATAGTAAATTCCAGGTCAGCCTGGACTAGAGTAAAACCCTACCTCAAAAAAAAAAAAAAAAAAATATATATATATATATATAGTACCTTATCATTAACTGTGGTCACCATACAGTACAGTTGGTCACTAAAATGTAGTGCTCCAGGAAGAAAACAGGACGCTTTTGGCTGGTAGATTTAGAAGATGGATCCCTGGGCCAGCCCATGCAGGGCAGTCTGTCTAAGTAGAGTGTGGGCAGCAGGGGGCGCTGTAGATCAGTCTCCATCAGACACGAGTTCCATTTCTGCCAAGAGTTCTGATCTTGTGTTTGGGTGAGATGGCATGTGGGGTGGCATCTCCTGGTTCTCTCTTTCGGCCTCTATCTCTTACTAAAACTACCTTTAAAAGCTTGCTTTCTCCTATCCTCCTTCAGTAAGGGACATTCCCCTTCATTCCCCTCAGGATGGGGTATGGTCTGTGTCGTACAATATACTGTGCTTTGGTTGTGGAGTTGCTCGACTGTTCTTTATTTTTTTTTACCCACATTTTCCAACCACCTTGGAGTTCTTATAGATAACTAGTTGTTTAGTTGCAGTTTTGTTAGCAGCCTCAAACTCTTTTCTGAATGAGGTGGAATAAACACAAGCATTTCCCTTGTATGTGGAATGCACACTGTCTGTTGCATAGAAACAGATTGGAAAGGTATATGTATTGGATGGGGGAGAGATATTGATCCAAAGGTACAGAGCATCACATAAACTAGAGCACTGCATTGTAGTGACCAATTGCACTGTATGTGAACACAGGTAATGAAAAGGTACGATATATTTTTAAATTATTAAAAGAATACATTTTTAAGGAGGGCATGGTGGTGCGTGACTTTAATCCCAGCACTTGGGAGGCAGAGCTAAGAGGATTGCTGTGAGTTCAAGGCCACCCTAAGAACTACAACGTGGGGCTGGAGAGATGGCTTGATTAAGGCATTAGCCTGCAAAGCCGAAGGACCTTGGTTTGATTCTCCAGGACCCACGTAAGCCAGATGCACAAGGTAGTGCATGCATCTGGAGTTTGTTTGCAGTGGCTGGAGGCCCTGGTGCACCCATTCTCTCTCCCCCTCACTCTCAAATAAATAAAAAAATTAAATAAATAATTAATTTTTAAAAATAATTAATTTTTAAAGAAGACTGAGGCAGAGGTAGGAGGATGCCGAGAGTTCGAGGCCACCCTGAGATCAGTTAATTCCAGGTCAGCCTGGACCAGAGTGAGCTACCTTGCAAAAAAAAAAAAAAAAAAAAAAAAAAGACTGCATAGTGATTTGAGAGCCCTTGAGACCTCAAAAAATAAAAATAATAATACATTTTTAACATTCTCACCACCCCCAAATAAAAACAGGTAAGTTGGTATGGTAATGTATTATTAGCTTGATTTAACCTTCCAACAATGTGTACATGAAACATCACATGACCCCTAAATATATATGATTACTGTTAACTTTAAAAGTAGGCAAATAGGGCTAAAGAGATGGCTCAGCAGTTAAAGGCACTTGCTTGCAAAGCCTAGTGGCCCAGGTTTGAATTCATAGTACCCATGTAAAGCCAGATGTGCAGAGTAGCACGTGTGTCTGGGAAGCTCTGACACACGCATTCCCTCTCTGTCATATTCATTCAATTCATTCTCTCTCTGTCTCTGTCTCTCTCTCCTTGCTAATAAATAAAAAAATTTAAGTAAATAAAGAACAACATGGATAAATTATCATTCTCCATACATCCTGTTAGAAGCTAAGAATTTGAATAGTTAAATAATTTTCTCAAGATCCAAAAGTTAAATTATAGAACAGGAACTTTTACCCATGGACTCCAAATTTCATGTTTGCTTGTTTATGTATCTATATATGATGACACAACTGAAATACAAACATATTTTAAAAGTCACATCTTCCAATTTTTCAGCTTACATTCACAATATTAAAACTTTTTTTACTAGACTTTTTAAGAAGTATTAAATCTGTCATTTGACCTTTACTTTTTTTCTTTTCTGCCCACCTCTGGAATGGAGATGTTCATGTGTTCATGTGTGATGTGGGGAGCTAAAGTGAACATCAGGAGAGGGGAAAACGTAAAGACTGAGCATGGGGTGAGTCAGGCATGACTCGTCAGAGTCTCCCTGGTGGATCAAATATGAAGATGTGCAGCCTGAATTGGTTCAAAGAGTGAACCATACATTGTTTTCTCGGGAGCTTTGTTTGATGGTCTTTGAAAACAATGCAGCATCCCAGATAAGGCTGAAAGTTATAATATAGCAGAGGGTCTACTGGGCCAACTTTTATTGAGTAGAGAGAAATGCTTTGTAATTAGCATACCAGTGATTTGTAAATTGGTATGTATAAAATGTTTGAGGGCTGCTACAGGAGCCCTTTAAATTTTTGAAGTTATTCTCACTGAAATTGAATTTGTAATTTGAACCTTTTCCAAAGGAAGTCCTATGAACAGAGGTGAATTTTTGCCTATAATGAAAAGATTGAAATGCTGATTTTTTTATGACACATGAATGAGATTATTTTATAGACAATGCCTTATTTCCCAGTAGGGAACATTAGAAAGGAAAACTATCATATTAAAAATATGATTGAGGGCTGGAGGGATGGTTTAGCGGTTAAGGCATTTGCCTGCACAGTCAAAGGACCCACGTTCACTTCTCCAGGATCCACGTTAGCCAGATGCACAAGGGGTGCACGCATCTGGAGTTTGTTTGCAGTGGCTGGAGGCCCTGGCACACCCATTCACTCTCTCTCTCTCTCTCTACCTGCCTATTTCTGTATATCTCTCTCAAATAAATAAATAAAAACAAAATATTTTTTAAAATTTAAAAATATGATTGAGGGGCTGGAGAAATGGCTTAGCAGTTAAGGCTTGACTGCGAAGCCAAAGGATCCTGGCTCAATTCTCCAGGACCTACGTAAGCCAGATGCATGAGGGGCACATGCATCTGGAGTTCGTTTGCAGTGGCTAGAGGCCCTGGCATGCCCATTCTCTCTGTCTGCCTCTATTCTATCTCTCTCTCTGCTTACAAATAATAAAATAAATAATAAAAAAAATATGATTGAGGCCTGGAGAGATGGCTTAGTGGTTAAGCGCTTGCCTATGAAGCCTAAGGACCCCAGTTCGAGGCCCAATTCCCCAGGACCAACGTTAGCCAGATGCACAAGGTGGCACATGCATCTGGAGTTCGTTTGCAATGGCTGATGGTTCTGGCATGTGCCCATTCTCTCTCTGCCTCTTTCTCTTTCTGTCTGTCTGTTGCTCTCAAATAAGTAAATAAAAAATAAACAAAAAAATATGATTGAGTCTACAGGAAGGGAAGAGGCCAAAGCAGACCTCACCAACTAAGCTCTGAGCAGGTGAAAGAAACCCTACGTGTTGTTCCCTAAGCAAGACGCCATCTGACGACTCCAAATCATACAAGAGTTGGCTGAGTTACTCTATGGTTACAAGTGGCAGAACCCAACTAAAAACCCTTAAGAAAAAAAAGAGAGTACTCTGCGCCTCATATTACAAACAAATCACAGTCACATGGGGTGTTTCCAGAGTGGAGTGGTTGTCACGCTCGCCTAACAAATCACAGTCACAGGAAGTCAAATGTAGAACTGGATCAATGCATTGGGTCAGCAACTAGAAGAATATCATCTCTCTCATGCATCCTTTCTCCATCCCTCCTTCTCTTCATTAATCTATATACATATATATAGTATGTTGTGTATATATAATATATATACATATTTAATATACATATGTGACACTATGTAATAATATAGTGCCAGTGAGCAATTAGAGTTAATTTTTAGGATCAATAATGATATTTTTAAGCCATCCTGCCAGCCTCTCTTTCAACAATTTAAAATATATAGTACTTTGCTGAGCGTGGTGGTGCACACCTTTAATCCTAGCACTTGGGAGGCAGAGGTAGGAGGATCACCATGAGTTTGAGGCCACCCTGAGACTACATAGTAAATTCCAGGTCAGCCTGGACTAGAGTAAAACCCTACCTCAAAAAAAAAAAAAAAAAAATATATATATATATATATAGTACCTTATCATTAACTGTGGTCACCATACAGTACAGTTGGTCACTAAAATGTAGTGCTCCAGGAAGAAAACAGGACGCTTTTGGCTGGTAGATTTAGAAGATGGATCCCTGGGCCAGCCCATGCAGGGCAGTCTGTCTAAGTAGAGTGTGGGCAGCAGGGGGCGCTGTAGATCAGTTTCCATCAGACACGAGTTCCATTTCTGCCAAGAGTTCTGATCTTGTGTTTGGGTGAGATGGCATGTGGGGTGGCATCTCCTGGTTCTCTCTTTTGGCCTCTACCTCTTACTAAAACTACCTTTAAAAGCTTGCTTTCTCCTATCCTCCTTCAGTAAGGGACATTCCCCTTCATTCCCCTCAGGATGGGGTATGGTCTGTGTCATACAATATACTGTGCTTTGGTTGTGGAGTTGCTCGACTGTTCTTTATTTTTTTTTTACCCACATTTTCCAACCACCTTGGAGTTCTTATAGATAACTAGTTGTTTAGTTGAAGTTTTGTTAGCAGCCTCAAACTCTTTTCTGAATGAGGTGGAATAAACACAAGCATTTCCCTTGTATGTGGAATGCACACTGTCTGTTGCATAGAAACAGATTGGAAAGGTATATATATTGGATGGGGGAGAGATATTGATCCAAAGGTACAGAGCATCACATAAACTAGAGCACTGCATTGTAGTGACCAATTGCACTGTATGTGAACACAGGTAATGAAAAGGTACGATATATTTTTAAATTATTAAAAGAATACATTTTTAAGGAGGGCATGGTGGTGCGTGACTTTAATCCCAGCACTCGGGAGGCAGAGCTAAGAGGATTGCTGTGAGTTCAAGGCCACCCTAAGAACTACAACGTGGGGCTGGAGAGATGGCTTGATTAAGGCATTAGCCTGCAAAGCCGAAGGACCTTGGTTTGATTCTCCAGGACCCACGTAAGCCAGATACACAAGGTAGTGCATGCATCTGGAGTTTGTTTGCAGTGGCTGGAGGCCCTGGTGCACCCATTGTCTCTCCCCCTCACTCTCAAATAAATAAAAAAATTAAATAAATAATTAATTTTTAAAAAATAATTAATTTTTTAAAGAAGACTGCATAGTGAATTCCAGATCAGCCTGGGCTAGAGTGAGACCCTACCTCAAAAAAATAAAAATAATAATACATTTTTAACATTCTCACCACCCCCAAATAAAAACAGGTAAGTTGGTATGGTAATGTATTATTAGCATGATTTAACCTTCCAACAATGTGTACATGAAACATCACATGACCCCTAAATATATATGATTACTGTTAACTTTAAAAGTAAGCAAATAGGGCTAGAGAGATGGCTCAGCACTTAAAGGCACTTGCTTGCAAAGCCTAGTGGCCCAGGTTTGAATTCATAGTACCCATGTAAAGCCAGATGTGCAGAGTAGCACGTGTGTCTGGGAAGCTCTGGCACACGCATTCCCTCTCTGTCATATTCATTCATTCATTCTCTCTCTGTCTCTGTCTCTCTCTCCTTGCTAATAAATAAAAAAATTTAAGTAAATAAAGAACAGCATGGATAAATTATCATTCTCCATACATCCTGTTAGAAGCTAAGAATTTGAATAGTTAAATAATTTTCTCAAGATCCAAAAGTTAAATTATAGAACAGGAACTTTTACCCATGGACTCCAAATTTCATGTTTGCTTGTTTATGTATCTATATATGATGACACAACTGAAATACAAACATATTTTAAAAGTCACATCTTCCAATTTTTCAGCTTACATTCACAATATTAAAACTTTTTTACTAGACTTTTTAAAGAAGTATTAAATCTGTCATTTGACCTTTACTTTTTCTTTTCTGCCCACCTCTGGAATGGAGATGTTCATGTGTTCATATATAATGTGGAGAGCTAAAGTGAACATCAGGAGAGGGGAAAACGTAAAGACTGAGCATGGGGTGAGTCAGGCATGACTCATCAGAGTCTCTCTGGTGGATCAAATATGAAGATGTGCAGCCTGAATTGGTTCAAAGAGTGAACCATACATTGTTTTTCTCGGGAGCTTTGTTTGATGGTCTTTGAAACAATGCAGCATCCCAGATAAGGCTGAAAGTTATAATATAACAGAGGGTCTACTGGGCCAACTTTTATTGAGTAGAGAGAAATGCTTTGTAATTAGCATACCAGTGATTTGTAAATTGGTATGTATAAAATGTTTGAGGGCTGCTACAGGAGCCCTTTAAATTTTTGAAGTTATTCTCACTGAAATTGAATTTGTAATTTGAACCTTTTCCAAAGGAAGTCCTATGAACAGAGGTGAATTTTTGCCTATAATGAAAAGATTGAAATGCTGATTTTTTTATGACACATGAATGAGATTATTTTATAGACAATGCCTTATTTCCCAGTAGGGAACATTAGAAAGGAAAACTATCATATTAAAAATATGATTGAGGGCTGGAGGGATGGTTTAGCGGTTAAGGCATTTGCCTGCAAAGTCAAAGGACCCACGTTCAATTCTCCAGGACCCACGTTAGCCAGATGCACAAGGGGTGCACGCATCTGGAGTTTGTTTGCAGTGGCTGGAGGCCCTGGCACACCCATTCACTCTCTCTCTCTCTTTCTCTCTCTACCTGCCTATTTCTGTATCTCTCTCTCAAATAAATAAATAAAAACAAAATATTTTTAAAAATTTAAAAAGATGATTGAGGGGCTGGAGAAATGGCTTGGCAGTTAAGGCTTGCCTGTGAAGCCAAAGGATCCTGGCTCAATTCTCCAACCCACATAAGCCAGATGCATGAAGGGCACATGCATCTGGAGTTCGTTTGCAATGGCTAGAGGCCCTGGCATGCCCATTCTCTCTGTCTGCCTCTATTCTATCTCTCTCTCTCTCTCTGCTTACAAATAATAAAATAAATAATTAAAAAAATATGATTGAGGCCTGGAGAGATGGCTTAGTGGTTAAGTGCTTGCCTATGAAGCCTAAGGACCCCAGTTCGAGGCCCAATTCCCCAGGACCAACGTTAGCCAGATGCACAAGGTGGCACATGCAACTGGAGTTCGTTTGCAATGGCTGATGGTTCTGGCATGTGCCCATTCTCTCTCTGCCTCTTTCTCTTTCTGTCTGTCTGTCGCTCTCAAATAAGTAAATAAAAAATAAACAAAAAAATATGATTGAGTCTACAGGAAGGGAAGAGGCCAAAGCAGACCTCACCAACTAAGCTCTGAGCAGGTGAAAGAAACCCTACGTGTTGTTCCCTAAGCAAGACGCCATCTGACTCCAAATCATACAAGAGTTGGCTGAGTTACTCTATGGTTACAAGTGGCAGAACCCAACTAAAAACCCTTAAGAAAAAAAGGAGAGTACTCTGCACCAGATATTACAAACAAATCACAGTCACATGGGGTGTTTCCAGAGTGGAGTGGTTGTCACGCTCGCCTAACAAATCACAGTCACAGGAAGTCAAATGTAGAACTGACTTCTGACTTCTGGATCAATGCATTGGGTCAGCAACTAGAAGAATATCATCTCTCTCATGCATCCTTTCTCCATCCCTCCTTCTCTTCATTAATCTATATACATATATATAGTATGTTGTGTATATATAATATATATACATATTTAATATACATATGTGTCACTATGTAATAATATAGTGTCAGTGAGCAATTAGAGTTAATTTTTAGGATCAATAATGATATTTTTTATTTTACTTTTTTAAAGATTTTTTTATTTATTTATTTATTAGAGACAGAGAGAGGAAAAGAGAGAAAGGGAAACAGAGAATGGGCGTGCCAAGGCCTCTAGTCACTGCAAACAAACTCCAGACGCCTGCATTCCCTTATGCACCTGGCTTACATGGGACCTGGAGAATCAAACCAGGGTCCTTAGGCTTCACAAGCATGTGCCTTAACTACTAAGCCATCTCTCCAGCCCCTTATTGTATTATTTTTAAAAGAACTTATACAGACTGGGATATTTCTAGATGAAATACTATGATGTCTAAGAACTTGCTTCTGAATAGCCCAGAAGTCAGTAGGGGTAGCTGGAAAGTGAGCATATAGATGAAATCATAGTTGAAATTGTTTGAGCAAAGTTTGTTCAAGTGGTGGTTCATTTTATTATTCTCTACGTATATTTTAAATTTTTCAAATAAAACCCTTGTTTTAAAGGATCCCAAAAGTTATAATTTGGACTAAAGTTAGTCTTAGAAACTATCAAGTGTGAGGTTTTTTTTCTTCAGTAAGGAGAACTTTCCTTCAGATGTGTCTGTTCCGATAATGCTAAAGTCCCTTCTTACCCTGAGGAAGCCCAGCTCAGTGTCGGCAACTGAGAGCAGCCTCCTCTGAAAGCAAGTCAGCAGTTCCAGCCAGCGAGATGCCTCCTGGGACCACAAAGCACAGGACGGGGCTGTGGGGAGACTGAGGGAAGGGAGGTTGGACTGGGGAGTTTACCACTTTGATCATTGCACCAAATACAGTGCAGATTCATCAGCAAGGTGACTGCTGCTACTTGGTAAAAATATTATGGTTGCTGAGGGGCCTTTGTGAGGAAGCTCTCAGACCCGATCACTTAGGAAATGACAGCTGTGTAATGGCCCCTTGTGAGCAGCAGCCCATGATCCAGGGTTTGGTTAGCCTACTGCAACAGTGTGGATTCAAAGTTTCAAGGATGGGCATGAATTATCTTTGCATTCAAGAGCATAATAAAGGTACAACAGGCAACGGTTCTGATTTCAATGCACAGTTGCAATGAGGAGTTGACAGCTCTCTTTAAGTCTTTAGTCTGCACAGGGTAAGGGAGGCAGGCGTAGCTCTTGCTTTGTCATCACTAAACAGCCTTATACCTAGAACGTTAGCAAACGTTAGCTGGATGTGTGTGTATAACCTGCCAAGCTCAACTCTGAGCCTCTAGTATCTTAAGTGATAAGTGAATTGAGAAGGGGGCTCTAGATTATAGCATTTATGGTTACAACCGTAAGGGAAATATTCTGACTCAGAGCTTAAGCATGCAACTCACATATTTACTCGTCAAAACCCTTGGCAGTAAAAATATTTTGAATGTGTATTTAGAACAAGCAAAGAAAAAACAAGCCAACAATAGGTATAAAATTTTGTTATGCCATCTGGTGGATGTTACTAAGCCACAGTGTTTGCATTTCCTTCCTTCCTCTCTCAGTCTCTTTGTTTTAAATGCTCAGGTTTCTGAGAGAAGAAAAGGTTGGCTGTAAATGATGGGGGATGGATGACAAACTCTCTTGGAAAGAAAGAGCATTGCTCTGCTATTAGAAATAAATCCAAGGAGGACAAGCTTTCCTTCCCTGGCTTTGCTCCAACTGGAAATTCTCATGGAAATTCACTAACGATTTCTTTACAATGTGATTAATAACAGGAGGATGCTGTGGAAATACGTCCAGTACC
Source organism: Orientallactaga sibirica (assembly GCA_036365145.1). NCBI lineage: Eukaryota > Metazoa > Chordata > Mammalia > Rodentia > Dipodidae > Orientallactaga > Orientallactaga sibirica. The sequence goes on from JAEOAD010000001.1 coordinate 67,467,422, forward strand.
AGACTGTCCTAAGGAACATCTGGGCAACAGAATACTGGTCAAGGTGCTGACCTTGAAGTAAGTATCAGCAAACACGCCAGCTGCTGCCCTGTCTGTCTTGCTTCTGAGTACTGACTATGCCTGTATCAGCACAGCTGGAATCAAGGATATTCTCCCAGCATGCTTTCAACAGAGGGAGCTGTGGGGTAGTGGACAGAGATTGGAGTCACCTAGACCTGGATTCTATTCTTGCCAGTCCTTGGACAGTCATTCTTTTATGCTATTGGAAAGCAAACACAGATACATAACAAACTAAACAGATACATAACAGGGTGGTTAGCTAAGTGCTGGGATTGCTGAGCCACCACGCCCGGGGGAACAACATTTGACTGCAGATGTCTAATAAGGCCAGACATGTAAGTAACGGTTAATTTTCTCACATTGAGAAATTCATCCCTGTGCCGAGGATGAAACTCAGTGGCAGAGCGTGTGCTGAGCATGTGTGAGGCCCTGGGTTCGCTCTCCAGCTGAGCATCTCTTCATACACTGGTAGGAGAGACATCTCACCAAGTCAAAGTGAGGACCGCTTGGGCTGCACCTGGTTAGTGGGAAGACATCTGGATTCTGCATCCAGGACTTTGTTTCAACTCTGGGCAATTTGGGTTCTGATTCACAAATGACGTTGTTAGACTAGATGGTCTAACCTTGTTTTGGTTCTCCTTCATTTCTGCCTCAAAACACATGCTGACATAGCTGCTCTGCAAGCACTGGCTTTCTAATGTCGCTCTTCCTCCCTCTAGCCAATTCTCCTGGTAGAATGTCAGGGCATTTTGTCTCATGCAGAAATGGCCAGACTAAAAACCAGCTCTGTGTTAATTAATGAGTACAGAAAGTCAAACTGTGTGTGTTCCCCTCTGCCTTGTTCAGGAAGTCTACGCTATTGTCTCCAGCCACACTCAGCCCCACAGGATACATGATCAGGCCACTTTCAGCTGCAGTGACTATGCCATTTGAAATTGGAGGAACTCTTCCCTATGCTAATTGCCTCCAATCTTCCAGAACTATCCAGTAAATGCATGTCAGCTGTTCTCACAGGTGGGAAAACATGGCCCATTGAGCTAGACATGAATTAATTAAAAAAAAAATAGAGTTACTTGGGTTTCTCTTAATGAGCATTGTCAGGTGCAGTTTCTAGTGAGATTTTCCCAGCTACCCACAGCAGACATGAAGCAGATCAATGTGGTTAGCCAGTGCCTGAGGCTGTTCCAAGCCTGTGACTTAAATAGAGTTCGTACCATTTATACACCTGAGAGAAAGGAGACAAACCAAAGAGGTCCTCCTCCACATACCTGTCTAAACTAGATAAAAGAAATTCTTGTGGATAAACCTTGAATGGGAAAATATGAACAGGAAAAACTAGCAACAGTATTTTAAACAAAGTTTATCAATGACATTGATATGCAAAATTCTAGAAAATCCTAGATTTTATCATCTAGGGAATTTCTACCAAGTTATTGAGATTTATAACAGTTCCCCATTTTGCTTTTGAAAAACAGATAAAGCTTCAAAGGCATAGAAAGAAATATGCTGGTGCCAATTCTGAAAATGTCAGTAGTAACAAGGAAAAAAATGACAATAGAGAATGTTTCTGTTTCATATTTTAGGTGAAGAATTCCTATATATATATATATTTTTTTTTATATATTGTATTTATTTATTTATTTGTGAGAGAGAGAGAGAGAGAGGCAGATAGAGCAGCTTGTGGGGAAAAAAAGAGGTTTGTTACAGGCTCAAGGGGGAAAGCTCCATGATGGCAGGGAAAACGATAGCGTGAGCAGAGGGTGGACATCACCCCCTGGCCGACAATAGGAACAGGAGAATGTGCCAAACACTGGCAAGGGGACACTGGCTGTAACACCCATAAGCCTGCCCCCAACAATACACTGCCTCTAGGAGGCGTTAATTACCAAGTCTCCATCAGCTGGGAACCTAGCATCCAGAACACCTAAGTTTATGGGAGACACCTGAATGAAACCAGCACAGTTTACCCAGAGAGCTGGTTTTAATGCATGTTTGGAAAACCTCCATAACCATTTCTCCCAAGGCATTGTGGTTTAGCAGGTCTCATGTGAAACTAAAAACTCCTGCATGGTTGCCTCAAATGCTTGTGTCTGGGACACCACACCAAGAAAAACAAGGGTAGAAAAAGCTCATGTTCTGTGCTTGAAAAAAGCTAGTTTTAGAACTTGATATGCTCCTTCCTAGCTTTGCAACCTTTCTCAGATTACTTAATTTCTCTGAACTCCAGCTTCCTTATGTAGAAAAGGGGAGCAATTCTACTCTTGTGAAGAGTGAATGGGTTGACATGTGTCATATATATCACATCACAATTATTATAATACAGTACTAGATTGAATAAATGTTAATTAACTCCCTTTTAAAGATTTATTTTATTTTATTTATTTACTTGAGAGAGAGAGACAGAGCCCACCAGGGCCTCCAGCTACTGCAAATGAACTCCAGACGCATGCACCGCCTTGTGCATATGGCTTATGTGGGTCCTGAGGAATCAAACCTGGATCATTAGTCTTCACAGGCAAGCGCCTTAACCACTAAGCATCATTCCAGCCCCCTCTCCCTGTTTCTCCTCTGAACTCCAGAAGACTTAATATTCAGTACCAACCTAAGTGTTCCAGAGGAGTCTGGCTGCCAGGGAGCACACAATTAAATACAGTTGACCATGCTAGGCACCAGCTGGTGAGCCTCAGCAACACAAAGCCCTCAATTCAGCTTCTGTTTCCTGCTAGGCATGTTGGCCCATGCCTATAATCCCAGCACTCAGGAGCCATGGACAAGTTCAAGGCCAACTGAAGTACATAGTGAGTTCCAGGCCAGTCTAGACTACATGGCAAAATACTGTATCAAAAGACAAACAAACAAAAAGTGCTGTTTCCTAATAAGAGAAAGAATAATCATGAAAATCCTCCATACTTACGTGTGTGGCAACATGTGTATAACATAGAACCTACCATTTTACCATTGCTAAAACACAGTTCAGTGACATGAAGTGCAGAAACATTATGGTGCAGCCATCCCCACCATCTACTTCCAGAACTTTGTCATCTTACCAAATCAAAACTTGCTATGCATTGAACACTCATTCTCTTGGCAGCTGCTGTATTACTTTCTGTCTCAGAAAGTAGGTAGGTACATCATCCAGGTGTGCTGGCACACAGCTTTAATGCCAGCATTCGGGAGGCAGAGGTAGGAGGATCTCTGTGGGTTTGGGGCCAAACTGAGACTACATAATGAATTCCAGGAAAAAAAAAAAAAGAAAAGGGAAGATATATCACATAAGTGGAATCATGCAGTATTTGTCCTTTTAAGATTGACATTTTACTTACCACAGTATATGAATATATACACACTATTTTGTATATGCATAATAAAATATTACTGTACATGTTGTATCATTTTGTTCATCCTTTCATTTGTCAGTGAACTTGGGTCATTCCCTCTGTTTTAACTATGGTTAGTCATGCTGCTGCCTGGCTTTATTTGTTTGTTTATTTATTTGTTTATTTATTTATTTTAGTTTTTCGAGGCAGGGTCTCACTCCAGGCTGACTTGGAATTCATTATGTAGTCTCAGGCTGGCCTTGAACTCACAGCGCTCCTCCTACCTCTGCCTCCCAAGTGCTGGGATTAAAGATGTGCACTACCACGCCTGGCCTGGCTTTGTTTTCTAGTATACCTACACTCATTATTTGATGGATTCTTGGAACATCCCTGGAAAATGGAGAGGGAAGTGTCCTTTCCTCACTTTCCAGATAAATAAACGGACCTTTAAAAGATAGCAGACAATAAACTTACCTATATAAGACCATCATAATAGGAGGAAAAGATCATGAATGACATCAAACTGAAAAGAGAGACTGATTGAGAGGGGGAGGGGATATGATGGAGAGTGAAGTTTCAAAGGGGAAGATGGGGGGAGGGAGGGAGGGAAATAACATGGGATATTGTCTACAATTAAAGAAATTGTCAATAAAAAAAAAAAGATAGCAGGCAACAGGAGAGGGAGCTAGGCCCGGGTCTACCTGACTGGGTGCCCCCAAGTCTATTCTAAACTGTCTCATTGCCAAGGATGCCAAGGACCAACGTTGCCTTTAGTCTGAGGTTACATTCGCCCAGTAGTCTTGTGGAAAAAAAAAAAAAAAAACCCTCTGTTGAGAGAAAGCTCTCCAGTAGTGAGGCCATTCTCTCACACATGCTTGGAAATGAAAGCTGGCCCAGTTTACATGTTCTCTAAAGCAATGTGGTCCAGGCCTCCTTCCTGACTATCAGTGGACAGTGTCCAAGGCCACACATGGTCAATGTGTGTTCGATAGGGCTTATTTGGCAGAATTGTGATTTAGGCATGCATTTTCTTCAAACCCACCATTTTAAGAGCTTCTGTTTCTTTTTATTATTTGTTTATTATTTGTTAGGGGTGTGTGTGTGTGTGTGTGTGTGTGTGTGTGTGTGTGCTCGCTCATATGTATGCAGGTGGACTGGGGATCAAATCTTGGGCCTTATGTACTAGGATCTATATTCAAGCTTCTCTTTCTAGCTCTCCAGAGGCCCAAAAACTCAATGTTTATCTGCATTCAGCCATCATCCACGTACTCAGTCTACCTCAGCTGAACCACCTCTGGCAACAGTTAGGAGTGGCCACTCTTGCATCTGCTTCGTGACCCAGTAGCCTTCTTTCTGTCCCACTATAACTCTAGGAAAAAGCAATTGAATGTTTCTTTTTGACTCTCTGAGAAGCCTTTTCCTTTAGAATTGAATAGCAGAGCTTCATATACTAGCAGCGAAATGTAAACATGCCTATTGGCTTAAGAAAGACACTCTGTATTCTAAAACGTGGTAGTCTTGCTGGTAACAAGGGCATTGGGGACTGAGGTGTAAACCAGTGGCAGAGCACTGGTCTAGCATTTGTGAGTTCCCACACCCCCATCACCAGTACTATTTTGTCACAGACAAAGGTCCATTCAGTCTTCTCTTTGTGCACCACCAACAAGCAGTTTTTGAGAGAATGTATCCATCATGACTTCAAACGATCAGGAATTTTCCACAAACCTCTCATATTTTTTCCATTAGTGTCCCAACAAGTCTCTCTTATGCATCAGGTTATCTAAGTATTTCTGGGATCTATTCACATTTTACCTGTTTATATATCTGTACACTTTCAGAAAATTCAAAATTTCTAGGTTAAAACCATATTGATTTTTTTTTCACTTTCTGACAGGTTTGAGATTGAAATTGAGCCAATATTTGCCAGCATTGCCCTCTATGACATCAAAGAAAGGAAAAAGGTAAAAAAAAAAAAAAAAAAAAAATAGCCTGTCTCATGAGTCTTTGGGTTCATGTTTTAAACCTCAGTTCTGTATAGCAAAACCAAAAACAAAAATTAGAAAACAAATGAACTTTGAGGTTCCAGTGTTGTTCTTGCAATTTTTTGATGGGATAATTTGGAAATTTTAGCCATTTGTGTTCTTTGAAGATTCTTTGAGGGAAAAGCATTTTGGTGGTGGTGGAGGTTGGGATAGTATTTACACTAGGACTTGAGTCATATGTAAGACAGAATAATCCATTTTTAACAGCTCAGTTATGCATGTGATGTTTCTTCTGAGGTTTGTACACTATGAAATAGGGTCCCTGCAAATGGCAGGTGTCATATGCAGCAAAGATCTAAGTTTACTGAATAGTAAAGACTCACCAGTTATAGTGTTTTCCACTTAAAGCATTCAGTCACCCAAGACTTCTCCCCGAGATGTATGCGTGTGCTTGTGTGGTGTGAGTGCAGGCATGCGCATGCCACAGTGCATGTGTGGAGGCCAGAGGTCAACCTCAGACGTCAGTGTTTGCCTTCCACCTTGTTTGAGTTCAGCCATTTGGTCATTCTGAGAGGAGGACAGCCATGGTATAACCAGGAAAGGCTGCTTCAGCCCTTCCTTGCATGCATGCATTCTGCGTTGAAGGAAATATGTGTCTCTGGAAAGAATATTAACCAAGGAGATTAACTGTGAAATCAAAAAGGCTCTCAAAGTCAGTGATGTAAAGCAGTTGTTCTCAAACTTGAGTGTTCACAGAATTACCCAGAAGTCCTGGTCCAATACACGTTTCAAAGCTCCAAACCCAGAGTTTCTGACTCAGGCAGCCTGGGTGGGGCCTGAGAATTTGCATTTCTCACAGGTATCTCCATGACTTAGGGACCACAGTTTGAAAGCCACTGCTACCATTACATTAATGAATAAGAAGTTTCTGACTTTGTCTCCTAACAGAACAGGGTGTGCAAGGGGGTTGTGCCCATTAGCAGTGCCTCCACCCCACTTGATCATTTGCAAACGTGGGCTGGCCGTAGCTCCTCTATCTTCATTCAGTGCACATCTTCCCCAGTCACTCTGCCACTGCCATTGCCATTGCTGTCCCCAGAGGAGGAAATGAAAAGATGGGGCTGCTCCTAGTTCATCAGAGAGAATTTAGTTACATAATCACCCTAGCTGCAAGGAGGGCTGGTCAGTGTAGTCTCCGCCGAAGCAGCCTCTTCTCAGTAAACCACTCACAGAAGGAAGAGAAGAAACCCAGGAGTGGCTGCCTATGACCTGGTGCCTAGAGCGCTGGTCATGCCATGCCCAAAAAGCTTAACGGGTCCTCGCTGTAGACAGCTGACTTCCTGCCTGCAGTTAAGAGCGGCGCCTTCAGCATGCATGCTGGGATGGTTCTATCAGCCTTCTCTCCCTCCATCACCTACACAGTCCGGCAGGACTCACTGTTCCTGTGGCTCACCCTAGGCCTTCCAGCCAATGAGCTATTTACCTGCACTGTGCTGGCACAGTGGCCCGTCCAGCTCTGCCTATAAGAATCAGTCATCAGTCTCCAGTGCCTGTTTCTGATCACCCCAATTATCTCATACCTTCAAGAACTTCCACAGTGCTTTTGCTCTAGTTCTTATATGCCGCCCTTTCCCCTTTAGAAAGTAACTGGGCAGAGGCAACGTCTTCCTCATCTTCAGTGCATTACCCAGCACATCCCCGATGCTTGGGAAACACTGGTGGGTTAATCAGAATTTAAACATCTCAGGGAATTGCTCTGAAATGGCTTTAAAATATGTATGAATTGTGATAGAACTCTGATCAGATTCCGGAAGCCACTAGCTATACATGTCCATGTTGACACTTCTCTTAGAAACATTTCTTTGCGACCTTTTGTTCTACTTCAGACCATTTTAAGACCAAGAATACAACTGTCTTAACTTACTCTTCCCTTTTTGCTGTTCATTTACAGATCTCAGAAAATTTTCACTGTGACCTGAACTCGGACCAGTTCAAAGGATTTCTGCGAGCTCACACACCCTCGGTTGACCCATCAAGTCAGGCAAGATCTGCGGTGTTCTCCGTCACCTACCCGTCTCCGGACATCTACCTGGTAGTCAAGGTAGTTACGCCCGGTCCAGAGCCTGCCGATGGCTGTGTTGCTGCGTTATCCCAGCATGTGCAAGGGCTGAAGGGAATGACGGGGCATGACTGCATATCCTCTGAGAAACCTGGGTGGCTTCCTTTCCAACCCTCCCTTTCCACTTGGGATACTAGAAAAGTTGGGCCTTACGAGTCTGTGGGTCTAGGTTTGGATCCTGGCTTTGCACTAGTGTGGCTACAACCCCACCCCTTCTGAGACTTACATTCCACGTTTAAAATCACACTTGACGTTCGTGAGCAGTTGTGACTACCGAGGAGGCCTGGCCCTTCCCCACTAGGAGCGTGCCTTCAGCGATGTGGCTCTAGAAGACTGATATGAGGAAAAGAACAAGGTCTCTAAGAGTTCTGTCATGTTCTAGCACCCACCAGACAATGTGCCTGCGCCCAGCCTCCCACCGCTGGAGCCGTTTCCTACTTCTACTCTTCCTTTTGTCATCTTCTTCCAGGCTGTGTCTAGTGAGATCAAGTCTGTGGGGCCTTTACAAGTAGAACTGCACTGTCCTCGCTGAGCCCTTTTCTAGATACTAAAGTGATATTTACAATTTAACAACAAACGTTGACCTCGAATCAAGTAACTGGTCTTACCGACTCTTTAAGCTAAAATTGTAAACCGGATCATGCACACTCAGCTGCCTTTGTTTTGAAATATTCCGGTCATCTCAGTACCCTCATCTGTAATCCCACTCATTCCCTATGGTCTGATGGAAGTAGGATGTAGAGTTCAAAGAATTCAGTCAGGTACCTGGAAGGTCATTTCCTTGACACCATTTTACAAAGATCACTATGGCTTGAAGAGAATTTGTTTAAACTTCAGGAAGCATCATTAAAAATCTACTGCTGCACTATGGCATGTTGGTGCCCACCTTTAATCACAGTATTCGGGAGGCTGAGGATCACTGTGAGTCTAAGTTCGAGGCCATCCTGAGACTGCAGGGTGAATTCCAGTCAGCCTGGGCTAGAGGGAGACTCTACCTCAAAAAAAAAAAAAAAAAAAAAAAATTTTTTTTTTAATCAGTTGCTAAGAAAACATGTAAGTTGTTGTGAAACTTGATATTCTTTCTGTTGTGGCATTAATTCGCCACACAGGAAAGTTAACTTCAATTGCACTGCTAGTGTCCTGTTCTTAAATTCCCAGCCAATGAAGCCAGCACTAGTTTTATAGAATTAAATTTTATTTTAGCCGGGCGTGGTGGCGCACGCCTTTAATCCCAGCACTCGGGAGGCAGAGGTAGGAGGATCACTGAGAGTTCGAGGCCACCCTGAAACTACATAGTTAATTCCAGGTCAGCCTGGACCAGAGTGAAAACCCGAAAAACCGAAAAAAAAAAAAAAAAAAAAAAAAAAAAAAGAATTAAATTTTATTTTAAACTTTACTTCTCAATATATGACTTTATTTTTAATCTATAATAATCTACCAAATAACAGTGATAGTCCACTGACTAAGCATGTCTTCAATTTTTTTTTATTTTTTATTTTTCCAAGTAGGCTCTTGCTCTAGCCCACGCTGACCTGGAATTCGCTATGTAGTCTCAGGGTGGCCTCGAACTCACAGCGATCCTCCTACCACTGCCTCCTGAGTGTTGGGATTAAAGGTGTGTGCCACCACGACCAGATTCAGTGTAGAAGGACATTATTCATTTGAGGGCTAGAGAGGTGGCTCAGCATATCAGAGGACTTTCCATGCAAGATTGATGGCTTGAGGGTACCTGAGACCTCCTGAGCTCAATGCCCCAGCACCCACACAGCACCCACATAAATAGCTGAGCATGACCATGAGCACCTGTAACCCCAGTCCTGCAAGGAGAAACTGGTGACACTCAGTGGGTCTCACAAAAACAGCAAGATCCAGAATCCCTGAGAGATTCCATCTGAAGGGAACGTACAAATGAGCCCCCACATCTGATGTTCTTCTCTGGCTCCACACGTGTGCACTTGGAGTGTGTGTATCTGCACACACACGTGCATACTACTACACTCAGTACATACATGCACACACAAAAAAAGAAGTGTTATTTTACAGTAACATACATACCCTAAATTATTTGGATGTAATTAAGATTTAAATCTACCTGGTAGCAATCCTGGTTTGCAGTTGCCTTGACTATAATAAGACCTCATTGTTGCTGCTTGCCCTGAATACACAGTAAGTGGTGTAATATTAGTGTACCCCAGCAGGTGTCATGTGATTAAGAGAGACTTCTTTCTTTCTTATTTTTATTCCCAAGTTGAACATTGAGATCAAGTTCAGCTATTGTATATAATAATACTTTAGGGGATTATTTTAGGCTTAAAGGTTTAGTGCAAGATTTTGTGAAGCAGATGAAAGGGCTTGTTATATGAGTGAGGATTGGAAAGTGAGAATGGGAGTAAAACTCAAGCTTTAGGAAACATACTGTTTTAAAAACAGACATGCCAAGCTGGGTGTGGTGGTGTACACCTTTAATCTCAAGCACTCAGGAGGCAGAGGTAAGAGGTAAGAGTTCAAGGCCACCCTGAAGATACAGAGTGAATTCCAGGTCAGCCTGGGCTAGAGTGATACCTTACCTCAAAAAAACAAAACAAGGGTTGGAGAGATGGCTTAGCAGTTAAGGCGCCTGCCTCCTAAGCCTAAGAACGCTGGTTCCAATCTCCAGCGGTTCCAATCTCCAGGTTCCACGTTTAGCCAGATGCAAAGTGACGCAAGGGCGCAATGCCGCACTTGACCACAAGGGGGTGGACGCATCTGGATTTCGTTCACAGCAGCTGAGAGACTGCTGGTGCGCCCATCTCTATCTGTCTTCCTCTCCCTCTCTCTCTGTCTCTCTCTGTCTCTCTCCAAAAAAAAAAAAAAAAAAAAACAAAGACATGCCAGGCATTGAAGCAGCCCCACCTGAGTAGAATGGAGGATAGTTCTCATCGCCTTAAGAGTCCCAGCTATTTTTAATGTGCTCCTCTGCTCCACCCACAATGCTCTGAGGACTCACACATTGCAGTACACACACATTTACACAACTGTAAAGAACCATGCTGTGAGTGCTCACATCAGCCTGCAGTTCCTTCTCATAAGATCTGAGTTCAACTGGAACTGAGATCACCCTGGTCCAATTCAGCGAAGGGGATAGCAGCTCCTGGTCTTGTCACATCTGGACTCTGGATTTCAGATTGTTGGGAGCCTTCTCATTCCCATGGGTTTCGAATAAAGCCATGGCATTTCCAGTTTTTGCTTCACAGTCCCAATGGAAAGGTTCTTACATGAGCTTTTCTTTCTTTATCTGTGCGTGTGTGTGTGTGTGTGTGGTGCGTGTGCTCGTGTGTGCAGGCATGTGTGCATGTGTTCTACCACTGAGCTGCATCCCGTTTCCTGAAAGATTCTTAGTTTCTGTTCAAAGTTTAAAGTCCATGTTTTGAGCCATTGACGTCATGAAAAAAATTATTTTTTTCCAATTTGTTTTACTGGGTCATGATTATGAGTTTACAGAGTTCACCGCCTATTCCTTCTAGCTGCTACCACAATGCATGTTGTTTGAATGAATGAATGCTGATAACCAGAAACAGTCAGTTTCTAGCTCAAGTGTGACTTACCTGTTTCCAACGTGATGCATCTCTTAGTGCACCAATCATCTCCTTTTGCTACAGCAATTGGGATGAGCTTCTAAATTCCATTTGTGAAAAGAGGCTTTGTGCTTGGAGTACTTCCCGACACAGCTGTCCACCAAGCAGCCTGGGCCACTTCCTTTGACACCTCATTAACCAGCCCCATCAGTAGGATATGCTGGCTTAAATGGTTTGTGCCTCACTGTGGTTTGCTGATTAAGAATGTGTGTCTCTGGAGTACGACAGATTCTTCTTCAGGGGCATCTCAACTAATGGAGCAGGCTCATGGGCCTGATTTAGTTAAAGTTCCTTTGGACAAAGAACTGGGAAATATCACATTTCTCCTTTTCCTTCTCCTCAGCATGGCATCCACATTAATGGCCATTGGTCATTGGCTTCCTTACCGGGAGGAGATGGAAAAAGATGCTTGGCCATGCCAGTTGTTTGTTAGCAAACTGAGGATCTGAACATTCTCCAGGCCCTTGAGTTTCTTTCTCAGTCTGTTAACTCCACACAAACAGCCTGTGGTGGAAACAAAAGGGGCATGATTGTACATGGTTGATTCTGCTCATTGATTCATGTTATGGAAGGTTTTAGTCCTCAACCTGACTTTTACAGAGGCCATATCTCTTTTTTACTTTGTAAGCAATAATGAAGAAAATGAGCTTTTCACTTCCTACACATGTCCCCTGGGTTTTGTTTTATAAAATAACTTTTATTGCATTTTTATTATGGATATAACATGTTTATTGTTTAAAAATAGAAACTTCTCATCGGCAATAGGAAGAAAATAAAACCGCACATAATCCCACTGTATGTAGATTACTACTGCTAACATCTGCCACTACCATTCTTCGTGGCTTTTTTTTTTTTCCCTCATTGAAACAGTGCAGTATTCTTCACACTTTTTATGGGCATTCTGTGGCATTAAATATTGTCATTAAGCCTTATTTGTATGGTTGTGTGGATCCCACTGTTGGGATATAATTCACCCACTTTCCTTTAATACTGTTTTTGTCGGTAGATTGAAAAAGTCCTTCAGCAGGGAGAGATTGCAGACTGTGCAGAGCCCTACATGGTCATCAGAGAAAGTGATGGTGGAAAGGTATGGTAACTTAAGTTCTGCTAAGTGGTGCATTTCACAATAAGCATATCTTCAAAAGTTTTCCACAGAATGGTTTAACGGAGGGCTGGAGAGATGGCTTAGTGGTTAAAAGCACTTGCTTGTAAAGCCTGATGGCCCGGGTTCGATTCCACAGTACCATGCACAAGTGATGCATGCATCTGGAGTTTGTTTGCAGTGGCAGGATGCCACAGTGTGCCCATACTCATTCTCTGTCTGCCTCTTTCTCACTGTCTCTTTCTTAATAAATAATTCAAATTAAAATATAAAAATAAATGGTTTAATGGAGCTTAGACCATCATATGCTCCATATGAAGTATTGGAAAGTTGTATTTAAATGAAAGAGGAATGAGAAACCAGTTACTGATGAAAATCTTTTTCTTTTTTCTTGTTTTGATTTGTCAAGGTAAGGTTTCACTCTAGCTCAGGCTGACCTGGAATTCACTATGTAGTCTCAGGGTGGCCTTGAACTCATGGTGATCCTCCTACCTCTTCCTCCCGAGTACTGAGATTAAAGGCGTTCGCCACCACGCCCGGCTCTGATGAAAATATTTTAAATAAAACATTGAGCATATGATGACACATATAGTGAGTGGCTATGAAGTATGACTATGAAACAAGCCGTGGCCTGTTGTCTGGTATGTTGAGGTTCTGACCCCTCTGACTAGGGAGCCTCCAAGGCCCCAGGAAACCAAGCAGGGCCAGAGCTCTTCTGGCCATGCCAGCAGCACCAGGTCCTGTCCTGTGCAGAACCAGTGACAGAGCTTTGACATCTCAGATGCCAATCAGCTCATGAGAGGTCCTCGGCCATGAAAAGGACTTTGCAGCCCCAGTTTGCAAAAGTTCCCAGTGAGGTTTTTCAACAAGGTCTTTCTGGAATGACATTTCCCAAATAAAATTGATTGAACTCAAGATACTTGTGTTTTAAAATATATCAGTCTGTACTTAGAAACGAAACCTTGAAAGTGTGGTCAATGAAGAGGTTGTTAGAAATATTTATGGATCTTTTTAAATTTTTCAAGGCAACTTTCATAAAATAAATTATCTTGGTGGTAGATGACATACTAAAAAATTTTCCCCAAGTTTCTATCAAAAGAGTCCAAATTGGACTGCAGAGATGGCTTAGTGGTTAAAAGCATTTGCCTGTAAAGCCAAAGGACCTGGGTTCAATTCCCCAGGACCCACATAAGCCAGATGTACAACGTGGCACATGTATCTGGGGTTCGTTTGCAGTGGCTGGAAGCCCTGGTGTGTCCATTCTCTCCCTCTAGTATGCGCGCTCTCTCTCTGTGTCTGCCTCTTTCATGCTCTCAAATAAATAAATAAAAATAAAATGTTAGGACTGGAGAGATGGGTTAGCAGTTAAGACGTTTGCCTGCAAAGCCAAAGGATCCCAGTTCTATTCTCCAGGACCCACGTAAGCCAGATGCACAAGGGGGCACATGCATCTAGAGTTTGTTTGCAGTAGCTAGAGGCCCTAGCATTCCCATCATATCTTTCTCTCTCTCTCTCTCAAATAAATTAATTAATTAAATATATCTTAAAAAATTTTTTAATAAAAATAAAATATTAAAAAAAATTTTTTTTAAAAAAGAGTCCAAGTTATCTAGCCAGATCTAAATGTCCATGTGCCTATTAGCTATATAACAAGCCTAGGCTATTTCTCTTCTTAGCAGATAGTTGGTCAAGTAAACATACCTTTATTCAATCTCTTCCTTTTATAATCTTTGCTTCCTCATAGTAACTTTGGATTGGGCCCGAGGTTTAATTTAACACCCGGTGAGAGTGGTGGGTTTCTGAGCAGGAGTGAAGGGGACTCCAGACCGAACCCGATGCTTAGCTAGACTTCCAGCCTGAACTGTCATGTTTCTGGTGACTCTCCTCGTCATTTGGAGGTGCCAGTCACTGCCATGCCAGGCAGTTGCCTTGGTACCGACATCAGATTGTCTGTCTCAGTTTGTCTCTTTCCATTTCTGCAGAGTAAAGAAAAAGTTGAAAAACTAAAACTTCAAGCTGAATCCTTCTGCCAGCGTTTGGGGAAATACCGGATGCCCTTTGCCTGGGCCCCCATTAGCTTAGCAAGCTTCTTCAGTGTGTCCACCCTTGACAGGCCGGTAACTGACGTGGAGCCCATGGCTGGTAAGAGTCCATCCACAGTGGGAAGTGGAGGGCTTCTAGAATACTAACTCTGAGGTCATTGGATCATTGGTGGAGTAAGGATGGGTAAGAGGAAGGCCAGAAATAGAAAGACTGAATTTCGTGTTTGGTCAGACAGTGACCCCCCCCCCCAACAAACAATTACTATAAGCATTTATAGAGTCTTAAATATGCTTTTATATTAAGAACTTTGGCCAGGCATGATGGCACATGCCTTTAATCCCAGCACTTGGGAGGAAGAGGTAGGAGGATCGCTGTGAGTTCAAGGCCACCCTGAAATTACATAGTGAATTCCAGGTCAGCCTGGGCCAGAGTGAGACCCTATCTCAAAAAACAAAAACAAAAACATTTAAAAAAAAGAAGAAGAACTTTGGGTGGACTTTAAAAAATATTTTAAATTTTATTTTACTTTTAATTTATTTATTTGAGAGAGAAAATGGTGTGTCAGGACTTCTAGCCACTGCAAACAAACTCCATACCCATGCACCACCATGTGCATCTGACTTACATGGGTACTGGGGAATCAAACCTGGGTCCCTGGGTTTTTCAGGCAAGTGCCTTAACTGTTAAGCCATCTCTTCAGCCTTCATTTTATTTGCAAGCAGAGAGAGAGACAGAAGAGAGACAGACACACACACAGGGGACAGGGGAAACTCCAGGGCAAATGAATTCTAGACACATGCCCCACTTTGTGCGTCTGCCATTGGGTATTGGAGAATTAAACTCAGGTTGTTAGGGTTTGCAGGCAAGCACCTTAACCACTGCGCCATCTCTCCAGCTCTGAGAGGACTTTTAAGGCTTTAACGATGCCAGTGTAAGAATAGTCACAGCTATAGAGCTTTGAAAAGCAACACTTAGGTTTTACAGCAAAATTTCCAATCTCTTAAAGTTTATTTTGCCAATGACAATGAAAGTAGATAACAAAAGAATAGTTACTGTACCACTTTATTCCATGTATTTCTCTCTGTTGTCACTTCTCCCTTGATCTGCATCATTAATTTCTATGCAGTTTGAAGTGCGGAAATATCCCACTGTTTTTTATTTTCAAGCAGACCCACCCCCACCGCCT
Organism: Orientallactaga sibirica; assembly: GCA_036365145.1. NCBI lineage: Eukaryota > Metazoa > Chordata > Mammalia > Rodentia > Dipodidae > Orientallactaga > Orientallactaga sibirica. The sequence continues at coordinate 67,482,845 of JAEOAD010000001.1, forward strand.
GTAGCGAGCTTTCTGTTTTCCTAAATGCCTTTGTATTCAGCAAATATTTGAGCCTGCCTTCACATTGCTCATGCATTCCTTAGCTCTGCACTTCTGAAATGTCACTTTTTTTGCAGGCAAGTGGAGGAAAGGGTATATTATTGCTGCTGCTGCTCTGGAGTTACTTCTGCATAGTCACCAGTCAGAACTTTTGACTCATCAGTAGTCAGACTGTCACCCATCCTGACAGTCACAGCACAGTTTTTCTAAGGCGATTCTATGTCTAGCTTTACTTGAAAGTGTTATACAGGGAGCTTCGAGGGCACTATAAGCTAAATCAGGCATAGGGCTGGCTGATGAGACTCCAGTGATGTGTAAGTCAAGAATAACTGAACCTGGCCTCCAAGCTGATTCTGAAGAAGCAACTAGAGATGCAGTGCCCTATACTGAGCGTAGGTGGCCAGTGGCAGCTCTTGTTCAGGACCAGCTTAACCATGAAGCAGAAGAGAGTACACAGCAGCCTAACTAGGAGTCCCAAGCAACGTGACTATTCACAACTGGACCTCTAGGTTGTGCAGAGACACGGATCTCAACCAGGCTCTTCAAAGGGGACAAGAAACAACTCAGCAGAGCTTCACGGTCCCAGTCCTGTCCAATTCCCGTTAGAAAGGTCAACCAAGGGAGAAACAAAAGTTTGTTGCCTGGATCCATGATGTACTCAGGTTGACCCTAGCATGTTTGAGTCAGAGCCCCAAATGCCTTCAGGGGTGTTTTAGTACATACCTTCCCTGGTGGAATGCCAGTGAAAAAAATAAAGCAAAAGCAAACACTGGACTGACCAAAAAAAGCTTATCAGGGGACTCTGTGCTGGCTGTACCCTGGACTCTGTCAGGGTCACTCTGGACCACCCTGGTCTCCAGTGGGAAGGCCTTGCAACCGTCAGGGGCCTCTTCACTCTGGCCAGGTTAGGAGCTCAGGCGGGGCGGGGAGGCTAAGAAAGGTAGGAGCATTTACAACAAGGATAGCCCTGTTTAACAACTTTAAACATATCTTAACTGCTGTGTGTTCAAATAGAAAGATACATGATAGGGCTGGAAAGATGGCTCAGTAGTTAAAAGTGCTTGCTTGCAAAGCCTGATGGCCTGGGTTCAATTCCCCAGTACCCATATAAAATAGTATATGTGTCTGGAGTTTGTTTATAGCAGCAGGAAGCCCTGGGCTGCCCATTCTCTCTCTCTCGCTCGCTCGTTTGCTCTTGCTCTCAAATAAATAAATAAATAATATTTTTTAAAACGAAAGGTAGGGCTGGAGAGATGGCTTAGCGGCTAAGGCGCCTGCCTGCTAAGCCTAAGACTGCTGGTTCCAATGTCCAGTGGTTCCAATCTCCAGGTCCCACGTTTAGCCAGATGCAAAGTGACGCAAGGGCGCAATGCCGCACTTGCCCACAAGGGGGCGCACGCATCTGGATTTCGTTCACAGCAGCTGAGAGACTGCTGGCGCGCCCACTTCTGTCTCCCTCTCCCTCTCTGTCTATCTCTCTCTGTCTCTCTCTCTCTCTAAAAATAAAATAAAAAATAATAAAAAAAAAAAAAAAAAAAAAAAAAACGAAAGGTAAAGCCGGGTGTGGTGGTGCACACTTTTAATCCCAGCACTTGGGAGGCAGAGGTAGGAGGATCGCCATGAGTTCGAGGACACCCTGAGAATACAGAGTGAATTCCAGGTCAGCCTGGAATGAGACCCTACCTCGAAAAATAAAAAAGAAAAAAGAAAGGTGAGGTCCACATTAGAATAACAGCTGTTTTCCTTAAAGGCAGAAACTCCGTGGGTGAGCGGAGGAGTCTGTCCCAGTCTCGGAGGCTTTCGGAGACTACCTGGGAGGAAAATGGAGGTGGATACAGCTTCAAGGCCACCACCCTGGCCACAAACAGCTTTTTCAAGCAGGTACCCGTGTTATAGTGCATCTGGATTTGTCCTCACATTGACATGGGTGCTGAAGCCCAAGTTAGGAGGGTTTAGGGTGAGAAGAGCAAGTTAATATTCTTCCCTTGCCCTGCCGGGTCATTGTAAGGATTAGAAACAGACACGTGTGTCCCTGGCCAGGTCTGTCCCATGGGGCACGTGGAGGAAGTGCTTACCCTAATTTCCTTATTCAAGGTAGAGACAATGAAACAGGAGAGGAAGATGCTCTCTCCATCCTCAGATGTTTGAAGAAGAAGAGAAACCTATTTGCTCAGTTTTGTTCCTGGGAATAAATGAGCGTCTGTGGGTTGAAGTTAGAGGGCAGAAGCATAGGTTCCTCAGGGGCAGACAGGCAGCCTTGGAAAGCAGTAGAAGTCAAGGCCCCACCAGGGCTGATGAAGAGGCTGAGAAGAACGTTTGACAGCCGTTGAACTAAGCGACTTCAGCACTGCCTGCCATCCTCACATCGATGAGAGTCGAGTCAGAATGAAAGCAGGAAAGCCCAATAATGGGGGTGCATGCCTCCAGACTGGGGCAGGAGGATGGCAAGTTGGAGGCCAGCCGATCCTGAGGGTAGGAATCCAGCGTGACTGACCCTGACTCTTCTCTTGGCAGGAGGGAGATCGCCTTAGTGATGAAGACTTATTCAAGTTTTTAGCTGACTACAAGAGATCGTCATCCTTACAGAGAAGAGTCAAGTCCATTCCAGGTGTGGATGGTTGGTCTTTATTCACAAGCTATGCCCAAACCATTGGTGACTAGACATCTGTATTTATTTACTTTTTATTTTTTTCGGGTCTCACTCTAGCCCAGCCTGACCTGGAACTCACTCTGTAGTTACAGGCTGGCCTCGAGCTGATAGCAATCCTCCTATCTCTGCCTCCTGAGTGCTGAGATTAAGGGTGTATGCTACCACGCCCACCTAATTAGCTTTGTTTACTGCTTAAAAAAAACTGGGATTTTTCATTTTAAAAATCTGAATTGGTCAGCACTTTTGACAAATCTTGTGATGTTATCTATTCTTTTAAGGATTTATTCTGTTACACAGTTTGCTTTAGATTTGCTTTCTCAAATAATCAGTTGAACATAAAATATTATATGGACCCTAGTATTAAAACCAATGAGTGTGAGATGCTTTGGTTGAAGGTGGGGACCCTTCCTTATCCTTATTCAAGTCCTGGGCACCAGGAACCTACCAGCTGTTACTTTAGCCAGTGCCCAGAAGTTACTTACCTATACATCATTACGGGTGGTAGGCTCCCGTCCATTCCCACTCTATAATTTCCTGCTCTTCATCATAGAGAAAACAAATCTCAAAAGTGGTCATGACATGCTTTTTCTCAAATGATGGGAAATGAGCTGGGAACTCCAAAACTTTTTCCCTCCCACAGTTTGTCCTTATTCTCAAAAAGAAATCCAACATGGGCTTGAGAGATGGTCAGTGGTTTAGGCACTTGCCTGTAAAGCCTAATGACCCAGGTTCAGTTCCCCAGTATGCACACAAAGCCAGATGCACAAGGTGGCACATGTGTCTGAAGTTAGTTTGCTGTACCCGTTCTCTGTCATCTCTGTATCTATCAACTATCTATCCATCTATCTATCATCTATCTGTCTCTGTCTCTCTTCTCTCTCTCTCTGCTTGCAAATAACATCTTTGATCCCAGCATTCAGAAGACAGCAGTAGGAGTTAGGACGAGCACCATGAGTTTGAGGCCTCCTTAAGACTACATAGTGAATTCTAGATCAGCCTGGGATAGAAGGAGACTCTACTTTGGAAAACAAACAAACAAAAAAAAAGAAAGAAAGAAAGAAAGAAAGAAAGAAAGAAAGAAAGAAAGAAAGAAAGAAAGAAAAAGAAAAGGAACTCCAGCACAGTAATTTTTTAGGGTTCCCTCATAAAGTGATGTTTTCTGTATAAAACCTTCCTGTGGCTCACTTCAGGCTCGCTCAGGCTGGAGATATCACCAGCTCCGGAGGCCATCAGCTGCTGCCTGACACCGGAAATGCAGCCTGTGAGGCCCTTCCCTGAAAACCGTACTCGGCTACACAAGGAGATTTTGGAATTTCCCATCCGGGAGGTGTACGTCCCTCATACTGTGTACAGGTAAGAAGCACGGGCTCTTGTTTGAATAATGTATCCATCTTCGTCCAGCCTTTCTTCCTGTTTCTTCGGTTTGGGGGAATGAAACGTGATGGTTATGTGCCCGTGGATGATGGTGAGATTGCTTTCTAAAGATGGTTTCTCTAATTCTCTGTAACAACAAAGACTTTCTTCAGTCACAATTGCAATTTAGATGATCGTGGATGTATTCTTAGCAAAAATGAAACATCTGTTACCTTTCTTCTGTGCAGAAGGATATATCATGAAAGGAGCAACATGACTAAAATGCTCCAGTTATCAAAAAGACAGATTTTGGACAGGCATGGTGGCAAACATCTGTAACCCTAGCACTCAGAAGCCTGAGGCAAGGAGGATTGCAAGTTGGAGTCCAGCTTAGACTGCATAGTGAGTTCTAGGCCAGCCTGGACTACAGAGTGAGGCCCTGTTTCAAACAAGACAAAAAATAATTTTTTCAGCTCTATCCAGGAAAATTGACAGAAATGACAGAAATATTCCCTGTATACTGCCCAATGTAAGATGCTTAACTGTTATCTCTGGTCACGATAACCTCTGGTTATCAGCATTGGGATAGTGGTGAGTGCAATGGAAAAGGCAGTAAAAACTTAATCTTTCTTCGTTTAGTTAAAGTGACAGCAACACGTTGGTGAGTGCCATCATGGGCAGCAAGGAGCTAGATACCAAAGGCCTGAACAGTGAAGTTGCCAGGTTTCTGAAAGTGGCCTAGTGCCACCTGTCTTTTGTGAGGACTGAGAAGGAACTCTTGTCAACACACCTGACCAAAGCAGTGCTTCTTATGTTCTTTGGTTTAATTTGAAAGGATTTTTTTAGTATAGTAAAGAATGTTATATTTGGGCGGAAGAGATGGCTTAGTGGTTAAGGGGGCTTGCCTGTGAAGCCTAAGAACTCATGTTCAAATCCCCAGGTCCCACATAGCCAGATGCACAGTGGCGCAAGTGCACAATGTTGCACATGCACACAAGGGGGCACACGTGTCTGGAGTTCGTTCACAGCAGGCTGAAGGTCCTGGCACACCCATTCTCTCTCTCTCTCTCTCAAAATAAAAATAATTAAAAACAAAAAATAATGCTATACCAAACATCTCCACCATCCATGAGTGACATTTTGTTGCTTTTTGCATTTTACATAAGACATTAAATGAAATCATACAATTAAATGAAGACTTCATTATCCCCAGCATGTAGTCACAGCCATCTACCTTGCTGCCTGAGTTATTTTTCTTGTTGCTGTGATCAAACACTGGACAGGAAGTGCCTTAAGGGAGTTGATTCTGGATTCTAGTTTGAGGGGAAGCAGTCCATCATGGAGGGGAAGGTGTGGAGCAGGCAGCTCCATGTTGTGCTGTATGCAGCTGGGGCTATTGCCTCACTTCTTGGCAGAACAGGAAGCAGAGACCAGACAGGAAGTGGACCTGGGCTGTCCACCCTTACTAACTCACTTCCTCCAGAGAGGTTCCACAACCTTTCAAAACAGCACCACCAGCTGGGGACCAATTCAAAATACGTGAGCCTATGGGGGGCATTTCACTTTCAAAACACAGCACTGCCCAATCTTCACTGTTATCGTGAGTGTGTGTGTATCTTTCTTGCTATTTTCTCTGGGTGTACACACATGCACATACATGTATATATGTGTCTGCACATACTGAATGGTTTTATTTTTAAGCAAGCCATCTCTCTAGTCCTGGTGTTATTGTTTTTAATATTATTTATTTATCCATTTATTTGAGAGAGAGAGAAAGAGAATGAATGGACATGCCAGGGCCCCCAGCCACTGCAAACAAACTCCAGAGGCATGCACCACTTTATGAACTTGGCTTACGGGGGTACTGGGGAATCAAACCCAGGTCCTCAGGCAAGCACCTCAACTGCTAAGCCATCTCTCCAGCCCCCTGGTGTTATTTTAAATATTCATTTGAGCCTCACATTCCACATGTCATGCATTTTGCTTTTTCATCAACACTGTTTATTCAACTTTATTTTTGAGTCCTACTATATGTTCATACGTTTTATTAACTAAGTGTATTATGTGCAGTTACTCATTTTAGTTAGTCATATTATGATGAGTCTAACCAATGAGAACTCCTAAGCAGCTTCTATTTAAAAAATATCAATACTAGCCAGGTGTGGTGGTGCATGCCTTTAATCCCAGCACTGGAGAGACAGAGGTAGGAGGATCACCGTAAATTCAAGGCCACCCTGAGACTACATAGTGAATTCCAGGTCAGCCTGAGCCAGAGTGAGACTCTACCTCAGAAAACCATATATATATATATATATATATATATATATATATATATATATATATATTTATTTATTTATTTATTTATTTATATATATGGCTTGAGAGGTGGCTTAGCAGTTAAGGCACTTGCCTGCAAAACCAGAGGTCCCAGGTTTGATTCACCAGGACCCACGTAAGCCAGATGCACAAGATGGCACATGGGCCTGGAGTTCATTTGCAGCGGCCGAAGGCCCTGGCATGCCCATTCTTTTGCTCTCTCTCTCTCTCTCTCCCTCTCCCTCCCTCCCTCCCTCCCTCTCTCTAATAATAACATTTTTAAAAATCAATACTGACATAATCATGCCTTTTCTCTAACTGTTTTATAACTATTCTTTAGTCTGAAGAGGCCATATTTCCTATCTTATTTAACCAGTTCACTAGAGAGACATTTATGGTTTTTGCTAGTCCTAAAACTTTTCCTAGGCAATATGCCAAAAGTGAAATGACTGGGTCACAAGTGATATACATTTTTAGTTTTATTCATGCTGCTACTATTTTTCCCAAAATTGCATGGTTTGATATGCTCCCAGCAGTGTATGAGACCGAGTCCTCACCCAAACTTTCCAGTGTGACATGGGGAGGGCTAAATGCAAATTGCTTCACAGCTCACCTAATCCAACACCCCTCACCCATGCACATATTTTCAGATTCACAAAATTGAGGCCCAGAAAGGCTAGGGGAACAGTTTGTTTCAGTAAAAAATTGCAATAAGAAATACATATAACCACACGGAGACAGAGCTCTTCCTCTCAATATTTGAAGATAAGTATGTGTGAATTTCCCCCACGTCCACCTCTCTGAAGTAGCTCCTCATTTTCTATCCTATCCCTTAATTAGCTCAGCCCCAAGTCTCCCTCCTAAAGAAGCCAAACATTCTAGGAAGCAATTTCTCAATTCCCCAGTCCCAGGAGGAGGATGAAGACACGGGGATGTTTGCTTATAGATGCTGTGTCTATATCTTTTTAGAAACTTTGTCCTATAATTGGAAAAGGAAGCTTGTGACAGTGGAATAAACTTGCACCAAATGAATTCTCTAGCTATTCAGCTTCTCTTTGGCGTTTAATCACCCACGGGAGTCATTTATAACTCTCTCTACTCCTTGCCACAAACATTATCCCTTAATTATATCACAGCAGGACTGGGAATGCATTAGTGCACTGAATGATTCCGAACTGTAGGAGTGAGTGCTGAGGAGGACAAGTCTGGGCAGATTGCTATGCACCCCCAGCTTGGCGTCCTGAGAAACAGACCCATGTGTACCGAGCAGATGTTTTATAGCCATTCGGGACACTGTAGGAAGGGCGAGGCCACTCCATTGCAACTACGTCTTCCCTCCTGGAAGTGATGGAAGACACTTTTCTAAAATTTAGTGGCAGTACTTTCTTTTGGTTCCAGGTCACATTATTTGATAGCTTGTTTAAGGAATGAGAGATGTAACGACCTTGGTTTAGAATGTTACTATGTAAAAACTTTAAGAAATCTAGTGAGCATGTGGTCTAAACCTCTCGTAGTGGTGGTCAATTTTTAGTGTTTCTTTTCTAGGTCTCATGTGCTTTATGGTGGTCGGTCTTGACAGTAAGCCCCTTTCTTATACCTCTGACCTATTCACACACTGAAAATGGAAGGAGTCGCATCAAGTCTCACCCAAGTCCAATTGGGAATTTGACTGTGTGCCTCAGGTGATTTTTCTGCTCATTTCCATCATTTTTCTTGTTTCCTTGTCAAGTTCCCACACCTCAAATATGCTGCAACCAACCACGTGGATCTCCTATTCTCTTTCTCCTCTATAAAGGTCTCTTTCAAGTAAAGATCTCTACACTTAGTCACACCCTGACATCAGCAACAGGCATGGCTTTGTCTTATGTCTCCCAGGAGTACTGGCATTTGAGTTGAGCTTGAAGTTCCTGATTCTTATAGAAAGGATTGTCTGTGACCTGACAGATGAACTCTGGACTTGATGCTAAGGGTCTGGCATGTAGTGTGACTGTCCCTGTTCACATTGCTATTTCCATGTTGTTAAGCTTGATCACAGGTGCATTGCTCTATGGAAATCAAATACATGAAAATGGAGATTTAAGAGCACATGAATTCAAGGATTGTTTTATAGAAACTTAATCTCTTATACATGGCTTAATTCATAAATACTTGATCTTCCTGGAACTTACGGAGAATAAATGCAGTGAATGTTTCCGGCAATAAGGCCAGGAACTAAGGATCAAATTAATGTCTTTTCACCAAATTACAGTGCTGCCTTAGGGGGAAGGGAACTTGTACATGGATCTAATGACAGATGGTGTCTGGCCTTTGAGTGGGAATGGTGGTCAGAGTCACACACTGCAGGAATCTAACACTGGTGGTTTTGGCATAACACCAGATGAACAGAACGCAAGTAGCTCCATCTCTCTTAGGGGGACATCTGCTGTGCGCCCCGAGGAGAAAGCTTTGGGCTCTGTTGAACTTGCCTTCCGTCCCTCAGCCTTACCGTCCTCATCTTCTTCAGCTGTCTCCTTTCTTGGCTCTGCCTCTGCCTCTGTCCTCTGTCAGGGCCACTGTGTGCTATCAGGGCCCCATTCAGGTTGCATCCTGTCTGAGTGCTGGTACCTAAGCCTATTCAAGTTGCTTTAAGCAAGGGCGCTACGTCAGTCACAACAGAACTGCTTGGGTTTCCAGGGGACTGGGCATTCTTAAACTAACAAACACTTGCTCTCATGGCACAATTACTTTATAGCCTGAGAAGTGCTAATCCTAGGAATGACCGAGTCTCCCCCATCAGGGGCTCTGGTCTGCTCTGAGACCACATCCAAACTGCACAGGTTGGAGATACAGAGCTAGACTGATGTCTTGTGAGACAGACCCAGGCAAGCAGCTCTAAGAAATCGCCAGTCAAACGACAGCAGTTTTGAAGGTGGGGGGATTGGGTTGATACAAATGATTGTCAAAGCCTCAGTGTGACATTCCTATTTCCATGTCCAGACTTTTTTTTAAAAGACTGGCTGTTCACTCAGAAACACATTTGAATCAACTCCTAGCTTATTTTGTGTGTGACAACAGCTGGTGGGAGAGGTGCCAGCTGCGTGTAGTGGGAGCAGAATGGAAACAGCATGAGATAGGGCCAGGTCCCAGCGAGGCCTTCAAGGGCATCTTATCCAGCACTGCCATGGGGGTGTGGGAAGAGCTCACAGGCACAGAGGTTGTAATGAGCTTGTTAAGCTCTGGGCCGTCCCTTTAACTAGCGATTACATTAAAGAAAGCCACATAAAATGCATTTTCATCCCTCAGCCCCGTCTCCAAAGTCTTGTTTATCCAATTATCAGACTGCCGTGGAGGACTGCGCTTGCTGAGAACAAGCGTATCAGTCGGAACATGGGTTCTTTGATGGATAATTAGCCATTCTCAGGCCTCCTCCCATTCAGCCAGTGTTCTCAGACCAGAAGTCTGATCTGACTTAACAAGGAGGTGCCTCCCATATCCTTGTGCAGTCTTAAGGAATACTTCCAGACTTACAGCTTACAGGAGAAAGAAATGCATAGAATGGATGGAGGAAATGATCCAGAATGAATATCAGAAAGGCAGGATTTATTTATTATTTACAAGCACAGGGATTCAGAGAAGAGAGATATACAGAAAAAATGGACATGCCTCCATCTGCTGCAGATGTATTCCAGACACATGCACTACCTTGTGCATCTGGCTTTAAGTGGGTACTGAGGAATCAAACTCAGGTTGTTAGGCTTTGCAGGCAAGCACCTTAACCGCCGACCATCTCTCTAGCCCCAGGAAGGCAGGGTTTGGCGAATAGAATTCCAAAGGAAAGGAATGAACCCAAAATAACTCTAGATGAAGGAAGGAGTTTCGGGCACAAAGAATGTCCTTCCATGGGACTTAATTTTGTACAAGTAAGTAGATTTCTAAATTTAAGTCCAAGTAGTACTATTTCTAGAATGGATCTTCTCCGTGCTGGGGGCAGGGTGGGTGGTCCTCCTAGTATCCAGACTCACGCTGGAAGACCCACACAAGAGGTCTTGGCACTCTCCTTTGTTAGAAAGCAAAGCTTTCCCGTGTATATCCACCCTCAGTGAGGTCCTCCACTGGAAGGGGGATCCACAGTGACTTAAGAGTGACATGCCACTTCCACTTCATCCACCTGGTTCAGGAAGCAATCCCAGCATTCCCTGGATATGCGGTGTAAGGTGCATTTATCAAAGAACCTGCACTTCTCTATCATGGATCTGTAACCCACAGCACACTCTCACGTGAGGACTGTGGTCTCTATGGTGCTAACATTATTGCTATGTAATAATTGGTAGTTTATGACAAGTTTTGCCCTTGTGTCTTTAAACATCCTTAAAAACAATGTCATACTTAAATCTCTATCAAAAAAAGTACCATCCCATTCTTTATTGTTTCTTTAGTTGTTTTATTTATTTGCAAGGAGAGAGAGAGAGTGTGTGTGTGTGTGTATGGGTGCACCAGGGCCTCTCGCTGAGGCAAATGAACTCCAGATACATGTGCCACTTTGTGCATCTGGCTTTACGTGGGTACTGGGGAATCAAATAGAACCCAGGCTGTCAGGCTTTGCAAGCAAGCACCTTTAACCACAGTCCCATCTTCCCAGCCCTCTTTAGTTATTTGAATTTTATTTATTTTGGGATAGGTAGCCTTTTCTAAAGGTTTAAATTTAAGAGAAAAAATATCTTTACTATTCCTGACTTCCAGCCATCCAATTCCCTCTGTAGAAGCAGCCCATAGATACGTTCAATGCAGTTTCATGGGCTTGGGGAGAAGGCTCACTCGCTGTGCAAAGCATGAAGACCTGAGTTCAATCCCCAGCACCCATGTGAAAAGCTGAACATGGCTGCACCCACCTGTAACCCCCACACTGAGTGGGGCAGACAGGAGGATCACTGGGCCTTGCTGATTAGCCAGCCTGGTTGAAAAGTGTCATGAGATCTAGGATCAGTGAGAGATCCTGTCTCAAGGCAATAAGGCAAAACAGAGGACACCCAACGTCCTCCTATAGCCTTCACACATGTGCACGTTACACATGCATCTGCACGCATATACCACACACACACACACGCACACATGCACACACACGCGCGCACACCCCCCCACACACACACACCACATACTATACGCATCAAAAAAAACCCATGGTTGGTTATCAAAGCTCTGTTTTACAAGCTATTTCTTGACAAGCCTGGTAAAACCTAGGGTTTGGGCTTCTGGGTATGTGTAGAAGAGCTGGATTTATTCTGAAGCTGTTTAGAGCCCACTGCATTCCAGACACTGGAGAAATGACAGGGATCAAAGCAGATGACAATAGTGAGTGTACATTTCATGCCTCAGCCTTGTTTGGACCATTGGACACATTCTTCCAGACATGGTCTATGTACGCATAACAGTACAACCATGTGTTCTTTAAAAAAAATTATTGGTTGGGGGGATTGGCTTTTACAGGGTGTCTTGAATCTGAACTCTGGTACTCAGAGTAATGCGACCAGCGCTTTATCCACCGAGCCATCTTCTCACCCCCACAACCATGCCTTCTTCCTATCCTGACATAATTGGAGTATAATCATCACACTGTTCCGCACCTTGATTGAGAACACTTGATATGAACACCCGGAACTGCCTCTTGCTTCTTTATAGCCATGCTCAGTCTCATTCTGTGGATGTTCAGAATTGATTTAATCTGGTGCTGATGAGCGATTAATACACTCCTGGGTTTTGCTTTTATAAATGATGTTACAAGGAAATCCTCTCCCAGCATAATGCTTCATACATGTATATTCCTAAGTATTGGTCAATTCCCTGCCTTTCATCCTTTTTCATGCTTAAAGAACTACTTCGAGTCAGTCAGGAAGCCCAAGCCTTAGCTTCAGATGGCTCAGCAAGCAGTTGCTTATGGAGCAGAAACTCTCCTAAGCAAACCATTTACCTCTGATGACAGTGGGCATAATCCAGCCCTTTGAATGAGCCAAGGAATGGAAACACAAACAAGGAATTCCTGGTGCTAAATGCAGCTTAGGCTCAGGAGTAAATCAGACACAGCACCCACATTCCCATGACCTGAGCTCATACTCAACAATCTTTATTTATTCTTACTTGGTTTTTTTTTTTTTTTTTTTTTTTTTTTTTGTTTTTCGAGGTAGGGTCTCACTCTGGCCCAGGCTGTCCTGGAATTAACTATGTATTCTCAGGGTGGCCTTGAACTCAAGGCGATCCTCCTACCTCTGCCTCCCAAGTGCTGGGATTAAAGGCGTGCGCCACCACGCCCAGCTCTTATTTGCTTTTTTGTTTGTTTGTGCGTACATGTGTGTGTGCACACATGGATGCCAGGGTATCTTGCCCAAATGAATGCCAGGTACAGGTGTTATTTTTTTTTTTTTGTATCAAGCTTTACTTGGGTGCTGGCAATGAAACCCAGGTCAGTAGGTTTTGCAAGCAAGCACCTTTTAGCCTCTGAGCCACCGCTCCAGCTTCCAACAATCCCCTTTTCTATGAGAATAAAAACAGTTCAGGCAGGAGCTGAAGACCTAAGGTTACTTAGCAACAGTGTCTGGTTTCAGTAGCAGTTCAGCCACTGGGGGGCGGAATTTGCTCGCTTTCTAGATCCAGGCAGCTCAGCAGAAAACAGACTCCTGGGGGATTTATCACAGTGGCGCACACATCTTTTGCTTTTGAAGGCAAGACCAAGGAAAACTAGAAAGAACTACAGTGAAGGATTTTGTTCTCACTGCTGCCTTCTGTCTCCATTCATTAGTAAGTCCTGTCTTTAGACAGCTAGTACTAATTTCGGGAAGATGTAGTGGGAGAAGGACCATGTCATAGCCAGGGTGAAGGCTCCAGTCTTCCTTTGGAGCAGTGGTTCACTATACGCATTCACACGCCCACCAGTCCTGTCTCGTGTACAAAACTGAGCAGTGGGAAGAATTTGTGTCGAATCCACAGGTGACGCAGTGGTGAAATGCAAGGTGGAGACTCCCACATTCCCAGTCATTCCCCTTATCTTAGGGTCGACATCTGAATCAAGCATGCTTTGGTCTTACTGCCCCGAGTGACCAACCTAACCAAAAGTCTTGCTATTGTTTTAATGGTGGCGAATGCTATTTCCCCCATATACGTCCTGCACATGGAGTTCAGCAGGGAAGTTCCTGAGGCATGCCGTTCACACAGCCGGAGGGCGGGAGGCTTTGAAAGGAGGTTGCTGCAGCATTCCGGCATTCCGTTCATGCAGCTGGGGGGAGATTTTTAGGGCAGAAGCAATGGGAAGCAATTAAAGGGAGGCAAACCAGGCTTGTGCTGCACTGAGATGATGAATCGTTTTAGACTAGAGTTCTGGCAGAACCCTAAACTGAAGAAACCTTCCTTCTTTGATTTCTGTCCTCTTGTTTTGAGATGGGGTCCTAGGATGCTGTTCAGGCTGGCACCAGTAGATGGGGCTAGATGTGTAGCACTGTGCCCTGCTTAACTGTTATTTTAAAATCAGTCCTTCAAGGAACCTTCTTCTCCTGTGATGGGATAGTCTGGAGAAACTGTCCTCACTCACGATGTTGCTACAGGGGAGGGGATCTTCTGCTCCTTAGCTTTTTGCACCTTCAGGTCCAACTGTCTTGTCTAAGAGGGGCCCCAAAGGTCAACATTCATCCAGTCTTCCTGTGGAGTGTTGGCCATTTCTGGGGAACAGCTATTTAGCAGCTCTCCATTAATGCATGTCCTGTGGTTTCAGGCCTCAGACGCATTGCCCTTAGCCCCTCACAGCAGGAGTCAGGGCGAAATATGAGATGCTGTGTCAGGGTTTTCTGAGGGGGAAAGTGGATGCTGGTAGGGAAGCCAGACAAAGACTATAGCACAAAATAAGCAGAGCTGTGAGGAGTTGGAAGGGCTGAGTCTTGACAGGGTAATGAGAAAATTTTCTGTCTTGTGTTTGTTGTGTTTTGTTTCTGGTGCTGGGGGTGGAAGCCAGGGCCTGCTACTTGCTAAGCCTGTACTCTGCCACTGAGCCACACACTCCGCTCCATGGTAAAGAAGTTTTTAAAACTATGGCTAGTTGATCAAATTTCCTACATCTTTTGAAATTAAAAAAAAAAAAAAAAACTTCATTTACCCACCGGCTTAAAACATAGAAAGGAGAGCCAGGTGTGGTGGTGCATGCCTTTAATCCCAGCACTCGGGAGGCAGAGGTAGGAGGATTGCCACAAGTTCAAGGCTATATAAATACTGAATTCTAGGTCAGCCTGGGCTAGAGTGAAACCCTGTTTTGAAAACACATACACTCACACACATACACATGGGGGGTGGAGAGAAAGCTTATGAAACTTGAAACAAACAAGGCAGCCTCGTCAGCTCCACGTTCTTTCAAAGTGTATTCATCAGTGATTTGTGGACATCTAAATAGTGGGCTTTATTAAGGACAAAACAGAGGAGCTCACTGACTCACTTTCTTGATTTCTAAGGGATTTCCATGTTGAGACTGTTATATATGTAGCCACAAGAAAATACCAAGGCCCAGGTCTCATCTTTGCTCAGCTTTAAAACTGAGCCAGCAACTCCTTTTGTGTCGTTCCCATTTGCCCACTTACTGGTTGGATTATTTGGGGTTTTTTTTTGTGTGTGTTTAGTTTTCTCAATTCTTTATGTATTATGAATATTAATCCCCTGTCAGATATATAGCTAGCAGAGATTTTCTCCCTTTTTTTTCAGATTTTTAAAAATATTTGTTTATTTATTTGCAAGCGGAGAGAGAGAGAAGAGAGGTAGACAGAGAAAGAATGGGCATGCCAGGGCCTCTGGCCACTACAAACAAACTCCAGATGCATGCACCTCTTGTGCATCTGGCTTACATGGGTCCTGGAGAATCGAACCGGGATCCTTTGGCTTTGCAGGAAAACCCCTTAACTACTAAGCCATCTCTCCAGCCCTTCTCCCATTTTTTAATCTGTCTGTCCATTCTGTTGTTTCTTTTGTTGCGCAGCTATAGTAGTTACCTTCTTTGCTGAGACAATACACCTCCCAAAGGCCCCACAACTTTCCCAAATTGCCACTAGCTGAGGACCAAGTATTCACAACACATGAGCTGTGGGGAACATTTCATTCAAACCACCACAATTGCTTTTTTATTTCATATAGTCCTACTTGTCAGTTCTCAGGGTTACTTCCTCAGTTATTAGAATCCTTTTCAAAAAGTCCTTACCTTGAGCCGGGCATGGTGGCACACACCCTTAATCCCAGCACTCTGGAGGCAGAGGTAGGAGGATCACCATGAGTTCACGGCCACCCTAAGAATACAGAGTGAATTCCAGGTCAGCCTGGGCTAGAGTGAGACCCTCCCTCGAAAAAAAAAAAAAAAGTCCCTACCTATACCTATATTTTGAAGTGTACATCCTATGTTTCCTCAAACAACTTCAGAGTTTCAGGACTTATGTTGAAATCTTTGATCCACTTGGCTTCTGACCGTAGATGTGTCAGTAACTCTTAAGTGGTTCATATTTGTTTGGTAGATGTCAGCCATGTAATAGTTTGGAAGCAGAAGTGGAGGATGATAGCAGCAGGAATAACTTTCCACACTGCTAAATATAAACCCTAAGGCAGGCCTGGAGCCCAGGATGGGGGAACCACTGTTTAGGGAACTGAGACATTCGGCTCTGAAGACGTCTGCCTGCACAGTTAGGTAGGATCGTGGGCATCAAGCTTGAGAGCTTATGTGCTCCTTTGAGGTAACTGCTTTTACAGGAACCATGGTACCCACCATGACCATGAGTTCATGCTACTACTGAGCCTACCCCCACCGTGACACTCTTGGAGGTGGGGAGCACTGGAGCCCAGAGGGATGCCGTTCCCTTACGACACCTCTCATGTCTTCTCCCGAAGGTGAGTTGAAGCTAAATCAAACTCTGTCGTGAGATCCCAGATCCCAGGCAAGCAACCTGAAAGGTGCTGGCAGCTCATCTTTATAGATGAGGCAGTAAAGACTCTGCGAGTGACTTTGACCCTCCTCCAGATGGTCTCGGGTCGGGCATCTGTCACACTGGTGTGAGTGTGAGAGAGCGCTTTCCCTCGCTCCTTCTGCACTCTGCGTGATTCAGGGGCAAATAGAGCAGTTGTCTTCCCTGACCAGAGCGTAGATGCTGTGTTAGGTGCCGCAAGCGACTCCTGCCTTCGGAGGCAGCCTCCTGAGGGACACTGTGACTACCGCAACCACCCTGTTCTGCAGAACGTCAGCCACGCGACATTGTCTGCAACCACCTTCACATTCCAGAGTTCCCCCACCTCTGGAGTCCAGCCAGGCTCTCTCAGCAGCGGCCCAGAGCTGTGTATGACTAGAGGGAGATGGAGGCATGGGCTCTTACCTCCTTATAGACCTGCTCTCCTCTGGTGCCAGAACCTTCTTCTCTACCCCGAACCAAGGCACCTGGTGATGCTAAAAGCATTGTGAAAGAGAAAACTAATGTCTTGACAGTACTGCTTTCGTCATTGTCGGTTTCTTTAAATGATTGAGGGACTAATACAGGGTCTGCCCCAAACCGAAAGAAAAAACAGTGTCAGCTTTGGAACAGTGCACATTGGAAATTTTCTGGAATATGTCAGTGGTTTTTGTCAGCTGGCCAATTTGTCTTAGGAAACTATTTGCAAAGCCTGGAAAGAACGTGTGCCTTCTATCCATTAGAGGAACCTGCAGACTGGTTCTTAGTAGTCCTCCGCACAACAGACAGCTCTGTCGGCAGAACTGCTAGAAACATGCAGTCTGGTCTAGACTTGTATCCAGTTTTCATTAAAATGCTGTTTCAGGGGAGATGGAAGGATGCTAGCTATAGTTAACTTTTTAGCATTCTTTTATGTGACCTGTCACTGCCTGTTCTGGGCATTAGTTAATTAGTTGATGGAATCAAACACTGGAACCAAAGAAAAATATGTAGTTTTAGAAATTTCAAGTGATTTTTGTTTTTGTTTTTGTTTTTTGGGTTTTTTCTCAAGGTAGGGTCTCACTCTGGCCCACGCTGACCTGGAATTCACTATGTAGTCTCAGGGTGGCCTCGAACTCTCGGCGATCCTCCTACCTCTGCCTCCCGAGTGCTGGGATTAAAGGTATGCACCACTATGTCCGGCTAGAAACTTCAAGTTTTTAAACTCAGAGATTATATTGACTCCACAAGTACTATTTTGAGATTACGAGTATTAGACCAAAAGGGTGACCCTAACATCCAATGAAGAGGCAGATTTTACCAGGAAAGCAGCCCCTGTTGCTTGACTGGTTTTCAGGGCATCTGCTGAAAAAACCTGACGAGTTTTTTTTACAGATCCTCAAAGGCAAGAAGGGTTTCTTCCCTGTAGCTCTCACTCACACTCATACTCACTCCAAAGACATGTCTGTAAAGTAGGAGTTTTTGAGATACATATTGTTAAAACAAGAAAAAATATATTTTCAATAACTGTTTCCAGGCATCATGAAACCACTGAAATAAAGGTCAATAAACCAACTGAGAGCTATTGAACATACTTCTAAGTCTTCCCTATATGGACATCACAAAGAGAAGCAAGATTTTTTTTAAAATCCCAAAACATTTAGACCCTTCAAACCACATCGCAGGCTCCCTGATGAGTAGCTGCAAGCTGAGAGATCTGCATCTGACCGTGAGTCTTGGGCTCACTTGGTAGTCTCAAGTTCAAGAAGAAATTATAGAATAAGCGACATTTTGATTTGGGTCCTTTTCCACCTCCCCTTGATTCCTGACTGTCTCTGACCTCTGAAGCCCCCTGATCTTCCCCAGAACAGTGCCTGACTGTGAGCAGCTACCTCATCTTCTTCTTTATCCTCTTTCTCCACCTACACTTTCAGTCCATAAACCCAGCTTCTTTATAAGAAAAGATACTGCTCAAATTAATTCATATTAAGATGAGAGTGTGTAGTTTAAAAAAATCATCTTTAAGCATGGTAAGAGAAAGGGTGATTTTTTTTTTTTTTGGATGATGTGCGTTACAGTCAGGTTCACATTGATGGCAGAAATCACCCAACTAAGAGTATCTTGAGTGGGAGGAAAGGGTTTATTTTGGCTTATAAACTAGGGGGGAAGCTCAGGGGAAAATGATGGCATGAACAGAGGGTGGACATCACTTCCTAGCCAACATTAGGTGGACAACAGGAACAGGAGAGTGTGCCAAACACTGGCATAGGGAAACTGGCTCTAACACCCATAAACCCGCCCCCAACAATACACTGCCTCCAGGAGGTGTTAATTCCCAAATCTCCATCAGCTGGGAACCTAGCATTCAGAACACCTATGTTTATGGGGGACACCTGATTCAAACCACCATAAGGTGTGTGTAGTATGTGAAGTGAATGTATGTGTGCACACACATGTGTGTCCAGAGAAAGGCATTGTATATCACTTACCACTCTTCTGTCTTATGACCACACCTAGCTTTTTATATGGGGATCAAACTCAAATTCATACCACCATGTTTGTGTACCCACTGAGCCATATCCTTAGCCACTGTATATATATATTTTTTCTTAAAGCACTCATGTTTGGCTAGAAGGTCCCAAATATTTGCATGAAAATGTGTCTTTCCCAGGTATGGTGGTGCACGCCTTTAATCCCAGCACTCAGGAGGCAGAGGTAGGAGGATGACCATGAGTTCAAGACCACCCTGAGACTATATAGTGAATTCCAGGTCAGCCTGGACTAGAGAGAGACCCTACTTGAAAAACCATACCAAAAAAAAAAAGTGTGTTTCATCTCAAGGGAAATCTGGTCAGTGGTTCTATGTTAGCAAAATGAGTGGAAGTTTCTTAAAGATTTTATTTTTATTTATTTATTATTTATTTATTAGAGACAGAGAGAGGAGGAGAGAGAGAGAGTGAGAATGGGCGTGCTAGGGCCTCTAGCCACTGCAAATGAACTCTAGACACATGTGCATCTGACTTACATGGGACCTGGAGAACTGAACTGGGGTTCTTAGGCTTCACAGGCATGTGCCTTAACCGCTAAGCCATCTCTCCAGCCCGAGTGGAAGTTTCTTAATCTCGCATGTAAAAGGAAATTTGCCTGTGTTGTCTAAAGAGGATGCATAGAAATTGGCATCGTAGAAAAGTTACTCTATAAATATCCTAACAGATAAATTTTAGTAATTTGTATTAAAGACATAGTATTTGAACAATACAATCCGAAGCTCCACAAACATAGGACAGATGAGTAGTAGAAACAAAATAATAATTGTTTTTTATAAAACCACTACATCCAATATTCACACTGGAGTTTGTCAACTAAGAAAGCATTCACTAAAAAAAGGAGAAGAAAGTCCTTGCCTATGCCAATATGTTGAAGGGTTTCCCTTACCTTTTCCTGTAGCAGTTTCAGAGTTTCAGGTCTGATATTAAGGTCCCTGATCTATTTGGACTTGACTCTTGTGCATGGAGAGAGACAAGGATCTATGTTTATCCTTTTACATACAGATGTCCAGTTTCCCAGCACCACTTGTTAAAGAGGCTATCTTTTCTCCAATGAATAATTTTGGCATTTTTGTCAAAAATCAGGTGGCTCTAGCTGCCTGGATTAATATTTGGGTCTTCTATTCTGTTCCATTGATCTACCTGTCTGTCCTTGTGCCAGTACTATGCTGTTTTTGTTACTATGGCTTTATAATGTAACTTAAAATCGGGTATGGTAATACCACCAGCCTGATTTTTGTTGCGCAGAATTGTTTTGGCTATTCGAGGTTTTTTTGTTTCTAGATGAATTTTAGGATTGTTTTTTCTATTTCTGTGAAGAATGCTATTGGGATTTTAATGAGGATTGTACTAAATGTGTAGATTGCTTTTGGTAAGATTGACATTTTCACAATATTGATTCTTCCAATCCAGGAGCATGGGATGTCTTTCCATTTCCTTGTGTCTTCTGCAATTTGTCGCTCTAGTTTTTTAAAGTTCTCATTGTAGAGATCCTTCACTTCCTTGGTTAAGTTTAGTCCAAGTTTTTTTTTTTTTTTTTGAGGCAATTGTGAATGGGAGAGATTCCCTGATTTCATCCTCTGCATGTTTGTTGTTAGTGTATAGAAAAGCTACTGATTTCTATGTGTTTATTTTGTATCCTGCTACATTGCTAAAAGTGTTTATCAGCTCTAACAGTTTGCTGGTAGAGTCTTTAGGGTCTGTTATATATAGAATCATATCATCTGCAAATAATGATAATTTGATCTCTTCCCTTCCAATTTGTATCCCTTTTATGAGTGCCTCTTGCCTTATTGCTATAGCTAAGACTTCCAGTACTATATTCAATAGAAGTGGGGAAAGTGGACACCCTTCTCTTGTTCCTGAATTTAGAGGAAAATCTTTAAGTTTTTCCCCATTTAGTATTATGTTGGCTGTAGGTTTGTTATTAAATAGCCTTAATTATGTTGAGATATGTTCCTTCTAATCCCTGGTTCGGGGCTTGATTCCCCAGTACCTGCGTAAGCCAGCTGCACAAGGTGGTGCATGCATCTGGAGATCGTTTGCAGTGGCTGGAGGCCCTGGTGTGCCCATTCTCTCTCTCTCTCTCTCCCTCTCTGTCTCTCTCTCTACCTCTTTCTTCGTCTGTCTGTCACTCTCAAATAAATAAATAAAAATAAACATTTTTTTTAAAAAGAGGCTAAAGCAAGAGGATTAAAACCTCAAGCCCAGCCAGAGCTGCATAGCAAGACACTGTTTAAAAACAACCACAACAAACGAAAGACATCATTGATTTCTGAGATATCTAGGTTTACTTTGCTATTCATATATTTAAAAGCATCTATGAAATTAGCAGGAACTGGAAAAAAATAATACTAAGTGAGGTAACTTAGGCCCAGAAACACAAAAAATAGCATGTTCTCTCTCATATGTAGATTTTAATTTTTGCATATATGTTAATAAGGGGATGTAAGAGTTTGCATAGGCTGTGACTGAGGATAGGAGCACACAAGATGGGAAGAAGAACTTAGGAGAAGGTGGGGAGAGAACAAAGGAAACGTGTAGAAAAGCGGAAAGATGGCTATGATGGGGAAGGGCATAAGCAGGAGGAGGGGGAAGGGAATTAAAAAATGAAATTGTTTGAAAAACACCATAATGACACCCAATTATTTGTATGCTATGAAAAAATTAATTAATATTAAAAAGAAAACACATCTAAATCTCTTATCTAACACTGGGGGACCATCTGCACCTATGCATGTAAGAATGAAATAACATTAGCCATTTTTATGATTACATCTAAAATAGATTTTCCTGGCAGTGAAATATGAATTGTAAAATAAAATTGCCTCCTCAGCTGTCTGCCTTGCTTAATTAATGTATGGATTTTCAGTTTTCATTTGAATGCTTATGTTAAGGTCATCTGATGACAGCAGGTGCTTCCCCAGGAGGCACTGAGCATCACTATGCTGGGATCAGTCTTACTGAACAGGGTAAAGGGCCCTGACCTTCCCCTGCTCATGTGCCTGGCTCCTGTATCCCTACTGCAGCAAGAAGCTAATCACAGTTGTTTTTGGTTCTACCTCGGCAATAAAATAAAATAAAATATAAAATAATAAAATAAAATATAAAAAAATAAAATAAAAAAATGAAAAAAGGCAAGAGAAGGAGAATTTTAAACCCCAAGCAAAGAGAGTGTTTTTGTAAGGCTGTTCCGATAGTGCTGTACCAGGAGAGCCCTGTGCTAACTTACTAAACCATCTGCTGAAACCCAAAGGGTCCAGCTAGTTGTTTGGTATTAAGTCAACATATACACTTCAAGTATAAGAAAACTAATATGCACAAACCCAATTTCTCTGCTGTCTTTTTATATTTTATTTTTCTTTATTTTTTTGAGAGAGAAATAGACAGGTAGAGAGAAAGAGAGAATGGGCACGCCAGGGCCTCCAGCCACTGCAAACGAACTTCAGATACATGCGCCCCCTTGTGCATCTGGCTTATGTGGGTCCTGGGGAATTGAACCTGGGTCCTTTGGCTTTGCAGGCAAGTATCTTAACCACTAAGCCATCTCTCCAGCCTTTCTCTGCTGTTTTATTCTGTTCCCAGCTTTTCCTATTCATATCCACAGCTTTTTAAAGATCTCCCTAGGCTTTAAGTACCTGGCCATGTGTTATTTAAAAAATATTAAGATGCACTTTCTCATTAAATGTATGTTTAATATATTAATATATATATTTATATATTATATATAATTTTATGGCAGCCTATAAATGAGGAAGTTCTGGGGTCTCAGACTTTTTTGTAATGAAATGTTAAGATGTGTTTGTTGTCGTGAGTTAAAGTGTCCCTACCCACAACCCAGTGCCAGTTCAGGATAGGAAATGAGTGAACACTTGTGAACTGGTAAGTGGTGGATTTCATGCTGTGGAAAAGGTTCAGTAAGTAAAGTGCTTGAGCCCATGTGAAAGCCAGGCCTGCTAGAGAACATGTGTAAACCCAGTAGGGAAAGGGAGAAGGGGCTCCTGGGCCAAGCTGACTAGCTAGTTAATCTAGGTGAATTGATGAAATCCAGGTTCAGTGATAGACCATGCCTCAAAAAATACGGTAGAGCCAGGCATGGTGGCACACACCTTTAAAAATCCCAGCACTTAAGAGGCAGAGGTAGAAGGATTGCTATGAGTTTGAGGCCAACCTGAGACTACATAGTGAATTTTAGACAGTCTGGGCTAGAGTGAAACCCTACCTTGGAAACTCTCCCCCCGCCCAAAAAAAAATATGGTGAAGAGTGACTGAGGGAAACACATGATGTCAACCTCTGGATTTGACACATATGTGTACTCCCCCCACATGCACTTGCACATACACACACACATACACGCTCACACAAAAATACACAACACTGGCTGGAGAGATGGCTTAGCAGTTAAGGGACCTGCCTGTCAAGCCTAAGAGCGCCCGTTTGATTCTCCATGTTTAGCCAGATGCAAAAAGTGACGCAAGGGCGCAATGCCGTACTTTCCCACAGGGGGGCGCACGCATCTGGAGTTCATTCACAGCAGCTGAGAGGCCACTGGCGTGCCCATTATCTCTCTCTCTCTCTCTCTCTCTCTCTCTCTATATATATATATATATATATATATATATATAGAGAGAGAGAGAGAGAGAGAGAGAGAGAGAGATACATATATATATAAAATATATATATATATATATATATATCCCTCAAAAAATATATACACAGCACATACATGCATGCAAAAAAAAAAAAAAAAAAAGCAGATCTCAATGACAAATTGACCCAGTGGATGGATGCTGCCTCAAAAAGAGCGTTGTTCTATTATCAGCAAGTCTTCTAGAGATGGGTGGCATTCAGAAAAACACCAAGGCCGGGGAGGCTGAAAGAGAGGCAAAGCGAGATGACCCAAGGAAACTAAAGGTTTGAAGAAGGCAACAGGCAGACAGAGAAGAAAGTGGAAGGTGGGGCAAGGAGTCCAAAGGCTTTGATCAGGTCTCCACTACTATCTCACAGCTCTACAGTGTTTGAAGGACAAGTTCTAAAGTCTGCTCAGCTGATTCCCACAATCCTGATAGGATCTTCTGAATTTAGAAAATTTGCCAATGACACCGCAATTCTCAGGTGTCATTGCACTTGATTGAGACTTGACCCTACCCTTTCCATTGCAACTCAGAAAATCAGCTTGCTCTGCTTACAGTGTGAGCATTTTATAGTTTTAAGTTCATTTCCCCCATGATCTTACTTGACAAGGGCCCCCAGTTGTAGCATAAGTCACCCAGAATTACTGAAATTCAAGACTTTTTCTCTGTTTTGTTTTTTTTTGTTTTTCAAGGTAGGGTTTTACTCTAGACCAGGCTGCCCTGGAATTCACTGTGTAGTCTCAGAGTGGCCTTGAACTCATGGTGATCCTCCTACTTCTGCCTCCCGAGTGCTGGGATTAAAGGTGTGTGCCACCACGCCTGGCTTTTTTCTCTGTTTTATAAAAAGTATGTACTTGACAATATTTACTATAGGCTGTGTATTAAAATAAAAGGAAGAAAACTAATATTGCTATCAATCCATTTAAAAACCATGCCTTTGTGGTTTTCTTTTGTTTTTTACTCTTTTTGTTTTTAATATACAGATATTACTATTTCATTTAGTATATAATAATTGAATTTTATTTTTCGTTTTGTTTTTCAAGGTAGGGTCTCACTCTAGCCCAGACTGACCTGGAATTCACTATGTAGTCACAGGGTGGCCTCGAACTCACAGAAATCCTCCTATCTCTGCTTCCCGAGTGCTGGGATTAAAGGCATGTGCCACTGTGCCCGGCCAACGATTGAATTTTTAACTTTTGATTTTTTAGCATGCAGACATACAAATAATTAGGTTTCATCATATTTTTCTACTTTTTTTTTTTTTTTTTTTTTTTGCTTCCCTTCCCCTGTCTTCCTCCATCCTGTGTAACCCACTCTCTTCTCCTCTCATGGTTCTCTATTCACCTTCCTGGCCTCTATTCTTAATCACACCCTGTATTTACATATACATAAGCATTCCAAGTTAGGACCTGCATGTGAGCAAAATCATAGGATTTTTGTCGTTCTGGGCCTGGATAATGATACAATTAAAAAGTAAAAAGAAAACCAGGCATGGTGGCACATGCCTGTAATCCCAGCACTCAGGAGGCAGAGGTAGGAGGATCACCACGAGTTCGAGGCTACGCTGAGACTACATAGTAAATTCCAGATCAGCCTGGGCTAGAGTGAAACCCTACCTCAAAAAACAAACAAACAAACAAGAAGGAAGGAAGGAAGGAGGGAGGGAGGGAGGGAGGGAGGGAGGGAAGGAAGGGGAAAGAAAGAAAGAAAGAAAGAAAGAAAGAAAGAAAGAAAAGGAAGGAAGGAAGGAAGGAAGGAAGGAAGGAAGGAAGGAAGGAAGGACTAATGAAGGCAGTGTTAAGAGGATTGCTGTGGGTTCAAGGCTACATAGTAAATTATAGATTAGCCTGGACTAGAGGGAATCTCTATCTCAAAAATCAAAAAAAATAGCTGGAGGGATGGCTTAGTGGTTAAGGTGCTTGTCTGCAACATCAAAGGACCCAGGTTCAATTCCCTAGGACCCATGTAAGCTAGATGCACAAGGCGGCACATTCATCTGGAGTTCGTTTACAGTGGCTGAAAGCCCTAGCATACCCATTCTCTTTGTCCCTCTCTCTGTGTCTCTTTCTCTCTCAAATAAATAAATAAAAATATTTTTTTTTAATAAAAAAACCAAAACAACAAAAAATAGAGAGAAAACTACAGACCAATTTCCCTCATGAACATAGATACAAAACATCAAATTTTCCTGTCATTTTTCCCACATCACTTTCTAGCCCTTACTTTTACACAGATTCAGTTTTTTCCTGTTTTCATCCCTATCATAAATTCAGTTTTATTTTGTGAGGTTTCACTGGACATTCTGCATGAATTATAAGCTGTCAGCTTCACTGCAGACTGCTTTCTAAAGAACTGACCAGAATTGCTTGGCCTGGAGCAACTGCAGTTAATCTGGTGGCACTCTGGTATTCCTAAGACCCTGTGATGACATATTCTAAAAGTGCAGAAGCCTGGGACTCTGCTTTGATAATGTGACTGATCAGACCTTGGTACTTGTGGAAGTGAGCAACACAATTTATTTATTTATTTATTTATTTATTTATTTATTTATTTATTTATTTATTTGAGAGAGAGCATGAGCACACAGGGCCTCCAGCACTGCAAACGAACTCCAGATGCATGTGCCACCATGTGCATCTGGTTTATGTGGGTACTGGGAAATCAAACCTGGGTCCTTAGGTTTCTCAGGCAAGTGTCTTAACCATTAAGCCTTCTCTGCAGCCCAACACAATTTTTTTTTTCCAAAACATGGTTTAGGTAGTGTATGCTTCTGGAGTTCGTTTGTGGTGGCTAGAGGCCCTGGTGTGCCTATTCTCTCTCTATCTGTCTGCCTCTCTCTATCTCTAATAAATAAATAAAATATTTCTAGCTCAAATAAATGAATAAATTGTTTTTAAAAAATTTAAAAACATGGTTTAGGTTGCCTTGTCCAGGAATGGAAGACACATAGCATTATATCATTGAAAAAAGTGAGAAAAAAATACGTGGGTGATAGAATGACTTTTTTTTTTTAAGAGAGTGAAAACATAATACTGAATCAAAGGAAAGAATTTGGAAGTTCTACAACAGTTTCTTATCAAGCCATCTGAAGTCTCCTTGGGAAGGAAACAGTGATGGCTACTAAGTGTCCCATTCTCTAAGCTGTGAAGGAAATCTTTCTGAGCTCAAGTGGGAAAATATCAGATTATACTATAATAGTATACATGAGACCTGTAGTTACAAATGAAGCTTCAAGAATATTTGTCATAATAAGAGATCCCTGTTTAGGGTATGGGCTATTCTCTCTCAAATCCTTGGGTCATGCAACTGTTTGAATTGTTCTCTAGCTAATAGTTTGTCACATGTAAGGCATATGAGCCTGTGTATCAGCTTGTTAAGAAGGAATCTTATCTGGTTTAGGCTCTGGATCACGACCATGCAAGCAGATCTTCCCTCCTAAGAGAAAACATTATGATTCTCTTATAGTCATTTAACAGCATGTCAGTCTCACAGAACATATCACTTAGCATTCTTGTCAACAAGAAACATGACAATCCTTAGGAAAAGCATCTTCTCAAAACATTGCGCACAAAAGGAGATGTTGAATTTTCTAGCAGTTTCCTTCTACTGTGTGCTCAGTGGAAACTGCATGCAACACCAGCAACACATTGAACAACTATACTGGTGACGTTTGAATAAAAGGGTGAGCCAGCCCTTTCGGAACAGTGTGCAAAATGCTTGATTGGTATTGCAATGTACAGGGTAGGGCTCTAGTGTCCCTTGCATTGAGGCCTAAGACAAGAGGAGTGTCAGCAAGTGGATAGTCCAGTCCAACAGGCTACTGCTGCAGTGATTCACACTGCCCCTTTCATCCGCTACTTCAAAGCATTTTTCCCAGCGTTGGCTCATTAGTCCTCCAAGCACAGCATTAAAGGAGATTTGATTGGTACCCATCAATGAGGCCAGAGATGGAGAGGCTGAGCACTGCAGAATGAAAAGGATTCTTCCAAAAGTGTGCTATATCATAAATAAAGGGGCAGCCCCCCACAGCCCCACGACTGAAGACAGGAAGCAAATGCTTATTTTTAGAAACAAGCGCAAAGTGCAATACATTATAGGGAATAATATCATGCAGTGTTAAGATCATGTTTATGAAGAATTTTTAATCACATTGGGAGGTGGTCATACTTGGACAATGTTAAGTGACAAAATAAAACTTTCTATCTACAGTTAGATAAAAAACATTTAATGTATAGGGGAAGGACAAAATGGAAAATTGATTTAAGTTTTAACAATGATTTTCTTCAGTGCAGGGATAGTGAGAAAGTGGTTGCTATTTTCTTCATCTTTATACTTTTCTGTACTTTTTAAAGGAATATTTATTTATTTATTTATTTATTTATTTATTTATTTGAGAGAGAGAGGAGAGGCAGAGTGAGAGAGAGAGAATAGGTGCTCCAGGACCTCCAGCCACTGCAAATGAACTCCAGACACATGCATTTGGCTGACATGGGTACTGGAGAATGGAACCTGGGTCCTTAGGCTTCACAGGCAAGCACCTTAACCACTAAGCCATCTCTCCAGCCCTTTTCTATATATTTTTTTAATGTTTTAATTTTATTTATTTGAAAGAGAGAGAAAAAAGATGCAAAGAGAGAGAGAACATACATACCCGGGCCTCCATGAACTCCAGATGCATGTGCCACCTTGTACATGTGGCTTACATGGGTCCTGGGGAATCAAACCTGGGTCCTTTGGCATCACAGACAAGTGCCTTAACCACTAAACCATCTCTCCAGCCCCTTTTCTGTACTTTTATGCTAGTTGGCATTGAAAAATGTGCACAAAATGCATTTATAATCATACATTACTTTCATAATCATGTCTAAATGTGAGAAAGATATGCTAATAAGTGTGTGTGTGTGTGTGTGTGTGTGTGTGCTGGAGAGATGGCTTAGCAGTTAAGGTGCCTGCCTGTCAAGCCTAAGAACGTGGGTTCCAATCTCCAGGCCCCACGTTTAGCCAGACGCAAAGTGACTCAAGGGTGCACACACCTGGAGTTCATTCACAGCGGCTGAGAGGCCACTGGTGCACCCATTCTCTATCTGTCCCTCTCTCTCTCTGACTCTCTTCAAAAATAAAGTGTGTGTGTGCGTGTGTGTGCACATATGTAAGAGAGAAAGAGACAAATAAAGAAGGGAGGGATGGGAAGACTGGAGTGGTTGGTAGGAGAGAATTGGGCTTTGCCATGTGAGCTGATTCTTCAGAAATGGAGAACCAGCATTCCAAGAGCTGGGGAGCGCTCAGAGATGATGGTTTCAGGGTGGGAAGGGAATTGAGTTTGAAGCATCCTCCAAGAAAGAAAGAAAGAAAGAAAGAAAGAAAGAAAGAAAGAAAGAAAGAAGGAAGGAAGGAAGGAAGGAAGGAAGGAAGGAGAGAGAAAGAAAGAAAGAAAGAAAGAGAGAGAGAGAGAGAGAGAGAGAAAGAAAGAGGGGAGGGAGGGAGGATGGATGGATGGATAGATAGATAGATAGATAGATAGATAGATAGATAGATAGATAGATAAAGCATAAAAGGTCAGACCCAGCATGCCTTTAATCCCAGCACTCAGGAGGTAGAGGTAAGAGAATTGCTGTGAGTTTGAAGCCACCCTGAGAAGACTTGTGAATTCCAGGAGGTCAGCCAGGGCTAGAGTGAGACCCTACCTCGAAAACAAACAAACAAACAAGGTCAGTATAAGAAAGTGATGTGAGATAAAGTCAAAGAAATTGCCAGGAGCCAGATCTTATAGGACCCACAATAAAAGTTGGGGAAGCCCTTATAGGGGCCTGATATAAGGTATTTGACATTCTTGAAGGATCCTTCTCAGGGATATAGAAGGAATAGACTATAAAGGCAAGGGTAGAAGTCACAGTGATTTGAAAAAGCACTGCTGTGGTCCAGAGAAGAAACATAGATGGTCTCAGAGAGACGGGGTAGGTAGTACATATCTGTTGGATGTGTGGAGGAAACCATCACCCTAAAAGTCTTCATTTATTAAGTTCTTTCTTTTTCTCTTCTTTTTGTTCTTCTTCTTCTTTATATTTTGAGACAGGGTCTTGCTATCTATTCCTGGTTGGCCTGGGATCACTGTGTAAATAAGGCTGGCCTTGAACTTGCAGCAGTACTCCTGTCCCTAGTTCTGGGATTTTAGGCACTAGCACATTCCACTAAGTTCCTTCTCATAAGTACTCACCACAGCCTATAAAGAGGAGCAATTATTAGTCCCCCCAAGGCTTTGGAAAAGCTAATAGGCCAGAAACAAAGTTGCCCAGGGACACACAGGTAAATAAGCAAAGATGGGTTCCAGTCCCAGCTCCAGGCTCCAGAATCAACACATTTAGTGCTACCCCATCCCTTCAGATCAATAAACATTAACTGTCTTATTGGAGTGGTGGCAGTGGAAATGAACAAGAGGGAACAATGAGCAAATAAGGCATATACCCATACACCCAACCCCCCACACACACTAGCACAGATGGGAGTCAGATACTTCACCCACCTCTACTCTTTTGGCACCTGTGGTTCAACTGTATCTGGCTGCCCTGACCCATGCAGCAAGCCTCAGCAGGTGCCACAGAGACAACATGGGCAGAGTAGAAACAACTGGTGCTGGACCCTCTGCATCTCAGTGGTTCAGAGTGAATTCAACCTGTACATGCAGGGCCCTGGTTTTCTCATCTGAAAAAGCAGGGGTTTGGGCTGGGTGCCTCCCAACTTGAGAACCTATCATCTGCTTTTCTGGGTAGGCTGCCTACACTCCAATGATGTTTGAGCTCATTGAGCCTCTGACCATTTAAATACAGTTTATTTCCTTTCAATGGAATTGTTGCCCCACATTTATCTTCCTTTCATCTGAATGTAAGGAGTGACCAGTGCAGCCAGGGCCAGGGAAGAGCCAGAAACAAAGGACAAAAATCCAGGGGATGGGCTGGAGAGATGGCTCTGTGGTTAAAGGCGCTTGTTTGCAAAGTCAGATAGCCCAGGTTTGATTCCTCAGTACCCATGTAAAACCAGGTGCATAAACTGGCACATGTATCTGGAGTTTAGTTGCAGTAGTAGGAGGCCCTGGTATGCCCATTCATTTTCTCTCTCTCTCTCTCTCTCTCTCTCTCTCTCTTTCTCTCTCTGTCTCCTTGTAAATAAATGAATTAAAAGATTTTTTTAAGCCAGGGGACACGCTGGAGAGATTGCTTAGTGGTTAAGGCATTTGCCTGCAAAGCCAAAGGAAGGACGCAAGTTCAACTCCCCAGTACCCATATAAAGCCAGCTGCACAAGGTGGTGCATGTGCCTGGAGCTCATTTGCAGTGGCTAGAGCCCCCCCTCTCATCAATCAATCAATAAATAATATTTTTTTAAAATCCAGGGGAAAGTACGTGACAGCTGCCACCATGTCAGGGTAAACTACTGTACAAAGTCAGAGCAGCTGGGAAAAGCCACAGGATAAACTCCAACCTGCTCCTGAACCTTTCCCACTGCCACCTTTATGTCTGTAACAAGTCCTCCAATTTAAAGAGGCTGGGGTCAGTAAAACAGGAATGCTGCTTATTTGTCCCCAGGGCCCTTGAACTTGCACATACAAAGTCAGTACTGCTGTATGTTCTGGAAAGTTCCAAATAGTTTTTCCTCCTGAATTACATGAGAGCATTCCATACTGTTGCAAGGTATTTGAGTCGAGAATGCCTTTTTTGTGTGTTTTTGAGACAGGTCTCACTATGCAGCCATGGATGGCCTGGAATTCTCCATGTAGGCCTCAAACTTTCAATGATCCTTCTGCCTCTGCCTCGGTACCACCTCAGTAGAGAATTCTTGTGCCCCAGTTCCCCCTCCTTGGTGTGGGGCATTCTTCTGTAGCCAGGAGAGTTTACTTCAGTATTTTCCAAGGCAATTTCTTAGAGTATTAGAGTTGTAAAATACACTGTGAATGGACAAACGAAGTGAATTCTGAGTCTGTTCCTTTCTAAGGCACTCGTAATACACACTAACCTATTTATCTTAGTTTATCCTAGTTTTTCCCAAGTGTTTGATCACTCCTCCACCCCCTTTTCTGCATGTACGTGTAAGCACTGCCAAGCACTGGGATAAGGCGCTCAGGACTGACTGCAGGACGCCAATTGGGGTGCGGCTCTCAGCCACAGGCAAATGGACTGGGCCTCAGTTTAACACCTCAGACT
This sequence comes from Orientallactaga sibirica, assembly GCA_036365145.1. NCBI lineage: Eukaryota > Metazoa > Chordata > Mammalia > Rodentia > Dipodidae > Orientallactaga > Orientallactaga sibirica. Next base: position 67,514,485 of record JAEOAD010000001.1, read on the forward strand.
AAATGAGGCTTGGAAGACACTCAGCGAATTGTCTTTGCTCTAATCATTGATACTCATGCTCATATATTACACAAGAAAAATTTCAAATTCACTCTGAAAATAAAGTGGACTAAACCAGGCGTGATGGCGCACACACCTTTAATCCCAGCACTTAGGAGGCAGAGGTAGGAGGATCGCCATGAGTTCCAGGCCATCCTGAGACCAAATAGTGAATTCCAGGTCAGCCTGGGCTAGAGTGAGAACCTACCTCAAAAAAACAAAACAAAACAAAAAAATAGGCTATGAAATATGTAAAGAAAAATTAATCCTGGTTCCCAAGTCTGGCCTCTCTAATTTAGTATCTACTTAGCTATGAAGTGTTAAGTCTCAAAATAGTGAGAAATCCTCTCCTGTCCTCTTACTTGACTAGAACATACTTATATTTGTAAAGCTAATGTTTAATCAGAAGCATACAGATATTTCTTTATTCAGAAAAATTTTACTTACTACCTACAATGCCCTAGGCACTATTCTAGCTGTTAAAGTTTATCACTGAACCAAAAATTTCAGATGAAGCCAGGCGTGGTAGCACATGCCTTTAATCCCAGCACTTGGGAGGCAGAGATAGGAGGATCGCCATGAGTTCAAGGCCACCCTGAGACTACACAGTGAATTCCAGGTCAGCCTGGGCTAGAGTGTCTTACTCTACCTACCTCGAAAAATGTGTGTGTGTGTGTGTGTATCAGATGAAAGTCATTATCCCTAGCCCAGTGTCATGGTAAACACCTGGTGGTCTTAACTCTCAGGAGGCTGAAGCAGGCTTAGTCTGGAGTGACATAGTGGAACCTTATCAAAAAACTTGAAGTTCAGGGTGGCTCTGTGGTTAAAAGCACTTGTTTGTAAACCTTCTGGTCCAAATTGATTCCTCAGAACCCAGATGCAAAAGTGCTGCATTTATCTGTAATCCCAATGCCTCTATCACAGTGGGAGATGAGCTAGGGGATTCCAGAAGCTCATGCATGGGTCCTGTAGGCGGCAGCACACTCAATGGTAAAACAATGAGAGACCCTGTCTCAGAAAATAAATATAGGTGCTGGAGAGATGGCTTTGTGGTTAAGGTGGTTGTCTGTAAAGCTGAAGGACCCAGGTTCCCACATAAGCCAGATACACAAGATGGTTACATGCATCTGGAGTTCATGTGCAATGGCTACAGGTCCTGGTGTGCCCATTCTCTCTCTCTCTGTGTCTGTCTGACTCTTTCTCTCTCTCTCTCTCTCTCTTTCTCTCTCTCTCTCTGCTTCTTTCTCTCCCTGTCTCTCAAATAAATAAATAAAAAGTAAAGAACTAGAGAGATGGTTTAGTGGTTAAGGCCCTTGCCTACAAAGCCTAAGTACCCAGGTTCAATTTCCCAATATCTACATAAGCCAGATGCACATGGTGGCACATGTGTCAGAAGTTCATTTGCAGTGGCTAGAGGCCCTAGAATACCCATTCTCTCCCTCTCTCACTCCAATAAATAAAAATAAAAACAAATAACTGGGCATGGTGGCACACACCTTTAATCCCAGCACGGGAGGCAGAGGTAGGAGGATCACCATGAGTTCAAGGCCGCCCTGAGAATACAGAGTGAATTCCAGGTAAGCCTGAGCTAGAGTGAGACCCTACCTCAAAAAAACAAAGATAAATAAATAAATAATAAAAACAAATAAATAAAAATAAAAGTGAATGAAGACAAGAGGTTGATTCTGACCTACACACACACAAACAAATAAAAATTATTTTTTTCTTTTTAACATGCATATTATACATTTTTATCATACCCCTCCATTTCCCTCTCTCTTCTTTTTTTGGGGGGTATGGGGTTCAAGGTAGAGTCTCGCTGTAGCCCAGGCTGACCTGGAATTTACTCTGTAGTCTCAGGGTGGCCTCGAACTCACGGCAATCCTCCTACCTCTGCCTCCCGAGTGCTGGGATTAAAGGCATGTGCCACCGTGCTTGACATTTTTATTGTTTGGAAAACTACATAGTTCAAGATGGCTTTCAACTTCCAGTGCTCTTGCCTCTAACTCCTAAGTACTTGACTTACAGGTGTCCACCACCTAAAATCTGGACTTGATCCAAAAAAAAAAAAAAAAGATGATCTGAATAAATATTTCAGAACTGGACTTCCAGCAGACGCTACCTGTGAAAAGAAATAAAGTTGTATTGCCTTCTCCAGGGCTTCTCATTTCCTGTCATCATTCCTAGTTGGAGACATTCTCTATCATGATCCAACCCAGCTTTCTGTTCCGTTTGAGAATTCCACTCCCCTGAATCATCCAAGACAAGGTTCATGTACTCACCAAAGCTGATGACAATCACAGCCATCTGTCTACGTAGTCACCTGCTCATAGAGCCACACTGAACCTCCGGTCTGTTTTGTAGTATTTGAAGATGAAGGTGTTCCCTTCTGCACCTTCTGATCCTGGCCACAGTACAGACCACACGGATCTGTGTGCCACTTCAAAAAGCACCTTCCAGGGGCTGAAGAGATGGCTTAGCAGTTAAGGCACTTGCCTGCAAAGCCAAAGGATCCCGGTTCTATTCTCCAGGACTCACATAAGTCAGATGCACAAGGGGACGCATGCATCTGGAGTTCGTTTGCAGTGGCTGGAGGCCCTAGCATGCCCATTCTCTCTCTTTCTCTCTCTCAAAGAAACAAATATATATATATTTAAAAACAAAAGCACCTTCCAGAGCTAAGAACTGGAAGCAGAAATAAACTCTACATCTTGATCCCTGTTTTTTTCTTCTTCCTTTCCAGAAATCTTCTCTACGTCTACCCACAGAGGCTGAACTTTGCTAACAAACTCACATCTGCACGGAACATTACGATAAAAATCCAGTTCATGTGTGGAGAAGATCCCAGCAGTGCCATGCCGGTAAAGCGGGAGGCGGGGTTACATCTGCTTCAGACTGCATGGGCTGTGCTCACCTGGGCAAATTCAAGCTCAACCGTGTACAGAGAATTCCACCCTCCACCCACACAAATGCTGCGCCACTGAGCCACCGCCCCAGCTCAGCAATCTCTGCACACGCAGGGCCCTCTGTGGCCAGTCCAGTATTATTCCCAGGATAATGCTGGAGAGACAGCATCAGTCTAAACTGAAAGTCTCTTTCCCAGCATATGCCATTGTGACAACGTCACACCTTGGAATGCGGGTCATTTTAGGAAGCTGAAAGTATCGTGAAGGCTTTCCACAGTACACGTGGACCGGTTCCACTCTAGTACTCTACAGAGGTAAAGAGGCGGGCTCAGCACTCCCCACAATGCTGGGCTTCTTGCACAGATCCCCTGCACTCCACATATCCCTGAGCCTAACGCCATCTGGTGATTAATGCGGCACACTGCCTAGTAACACTAACCACACACACACACACACACACACACACACTACCTCAGCTCCTTTAGGAATGGAGATTCTGAGGCAAAATAGATATCACATGGTACATATTAACACAATGTTTTCTTTGTTTTTTTGGGGGGGTTGAGGTAGGGTTTCACTCTAATCCAGGCTGACCTAGAATTCACTATGTAGTCTCAGGGTGGCCTCAAACACAATGATCCTCCTACGTCTGCCTCCCAAGTGCTGGTATTAAAGGCGTGAGCCACCATGCCTAGCTCAAATACAATGTTTTCTAAGAAAGCCCAAATGCCAGGATTTATTAATGAATTACATGGTGGTCATCTATTACTCTTTTCCATAAGTCATAGAATTCAGCTAATACACATTTCTTCTGGACTGGAGGTGTAGGTCACTGTTACACACTTGCTTAGCATGTGAGAAGAGATTCTGAGTTTCATTTCCAGCACCACACATATACCCCGCAATTTTATGCATGTGTTTATACATACACATATATATGTATATCCTTTTCTAACGAAGGAACCTCTCCACAGTGTTTCCCATCCTCACATACCTGCTTTATAAAAATCTTCCTCCTGGGCTGCAGAGATGGCTTAGTGGTTAAAGCACATGACTGTGAAGCCTAAGGACCCCAGTTTGATTCTCCAGATCCCACATAAGTCAGATGAACAAGGTGGCGCATGCGTCTTGAGTTTGTTTGCAGTGGCTAGAGGCCTCAGTGCACCCATTCTCAGTCTCCCTCTCTCATTCCCTCTGTCTCTCTCTAATAAATAAATAAAAATAAAATCTAAAAACTCTTCCTCCTAACATCCCACCTGTTTTCTAAAGCAACAGAAGTGGGGAAGGGCGAGAGGGAAGGTGTTTTAAGGAAAGAAATATCTGGTGGACTCTCCTAGTCCTCTCTACCCTGGACCCTGGCAGGTCACCATCACAGTGCCAGGTGTAGCTGTACAGATCCTGTGTACGGCCACGGTACTCAGCCAGGGGCAGAGTTGATAAATTCTAGCCAGTTCCTCCCTCACCAGGCCCTGCAACTTTGCCCAAGGCTGGCTATGTCTAGAGGAAGGAACTTTTCCCTTCTCCCAGAGGCAGGTCTACTCCTCAAATCATGTGCTGTTGGGTCTGAGCACATGGGTCCAGTTCAGTGGAGATCTGGATCACCCATGTGCCCAAGTCCCTGTCTTTGGGAGAGAGAAGGTCCTAAACAACGCATCTCAGCTGACAACAAACAAATGGGACTTCGTCTTGTGGTATCTAGGCACTGAGGCTAAGTGAGGAGAGCACTGGCTTTCCAACCTCACAAACCTGTGGCTGTTGGTCACTCATTAGCCCCTTGGAGCCTCAGTTTACTCTTCAGAGCCAGTTCTAGTCGGTATGGTTAGGCCAACTGTAAAACCAAGCCCTCTTAATTTGTAAAATATAGCACTGTGAGACCAGAGTAGCCTGTTGGTGTGCTGGGAGTTGATTTAATGTAGCCAAATGTAGCTCTTACCTTGATCCTTTTTTTAAAAATATTTTATTTCTTTTTATTTATTTATGAGACAGAGAGAGAGAGAGAAAGACAAATAGAGAGAGAATGAGCATGCCAGGGCTTTCAACCTCTGCAAATGAACTCCAGACGCATGTGCCACCTTGTGCATCTGGCTTACATGGGTCCTGGGGAGTCAAACCTGGGTCCTTTGATTTTGCAGGCAAGTGCCTTAACCACTAAGCCATCTCTCCAGCCCCTTATCTTGGTCCTTTCTATGTTGACAAACAGGTCATCTTTGGAAAGTCCAGTGGGCCTGAATTTTTGCAGGAAGCATACACCGCCATTACATACCACAATAAGTAAGTATATTCCAGAGTTCTGAACAAACATTATGACTGTTTCAATCTCTCTTAGTGATTTTTTAATTCATTAGGTGGTTCTTCCCAGTCTTTATAATATAGAGACTAAAGAACAGAGGAAAATTTTGCCAGTTCCATAATTCAATGTTGATGATGAATAATTTTTGCCAATAGCTAAGACTGAGAAGAAAATATCTCCAAGAAGGTTTCTAGAACCTTCAATCCTAGAAGGATAAGGAGATTATAAAGTGTTAAATAAAAAAAATTTCTTTTGTAAATATTTATCTGCAAGTAGAGAGAGAAAGAGGGAATGGGCATGACAGGGCCTCTGCCACTGCAAATGCAGTGCAGATGCATGAACCACTTTGTGCATCTGACTTTACATGAGTACTGGGGAATCAAATCCAGGCTGTCAGGCTTTGCAAGCAAGTGCCTTTAACCTGTTAAGCCATCTCCACAGCCCAATAAAAATATTTTCTAGCTGGGCGTGGTGGCGCACTCCTTTAATCCCAGCACTCGGGAGGCAGAGGTAGGAGGATCGACGAGAGTTCAAGGCCACCCTGAGACTACATAGTGAATTCCAGGTCAGCCTGGGCTAGCGTGAGACCCTACCTCGAAAAAAAAAAAATACCAGAGGGGGCCAGAAGCAGAATCCAGCTCTCTATTAAGCATGGTGGCACACGTCTTTAATCCTAGTACTCAGGAGGCAGAGGTAGAACGATCATTGAGAGTTCAAGAGTTCGAGGCGAGCTTGGGACTAAAGAGTGAGTTCCAGGTCATCCTGGGCTAAAGTGAGACCCTAACTCAAAAATAAATAAATAAATAAATAAATAAATAAATAAATAAATAAATAAATAAAACCAACAAAAGAGCAGCTCTCTTTGGCTAACCATTTGTCACCTAGCCCACTACCTGCTTTAACTTGTACTCAGTTACATCAGTAAACTGAGTCACGGGATAGTGTCTAAACTGTTCTTTCCATTACAGGGAGGGGAAGGAATTTGTATGGTGCTAGGCAGGACTGGGCTTGATGTTGGCCTGCTAGCCAGGCTCCTTTAAGTGCTTCGTTTCAACACCGACCAGGCTGAGCAAGGGGTTGAGCGAGGGAGCTTTAGCGCTTTCAAGATTTTCCACAGCCAGGCTCCTTGCCCTCTCACATCATCTCTGGATGTAAACAGCGACATTCTGGCTCTGTTCTTGGGGGCAAGATGGGAAAAGAGGCCTATCAAGCCTCTGAACCCCATCCTCTCTTCAGATTAAGTTGTTGGTGTTTCCATTATATGGGGAAGGTTTCTTCTCTGACAAAAGCCCTGAGTTTGTGAGCTGTCTTGTGTAAGCGGACTTTATCCAACAGTATCAGCTCGGGTTCAAGAACTTCCAGCTTAGGAGAAGAATAACATGAAATGAAAATCCCAACAGTGCCCAGGCAAACAGGAGCACAGGGTTCAGGGTGCTACAGTTCACAGTCACAGAAGCCATCTCTTGCTAAGTTATTTGTGTATAATGTGTTTTTGATACAGGTCCCCTGACTTTTATGAAGAAGTGAAAATTAAGCTCCCTGCTAAGCTCACAGTAAATCACCACCTCCTGTTCACCTTCTATCACATCAGCTGTCAGCAGAAGCAAGGAGCCACCGGAGAGAGCCTCCTGGGGTACTCGGTGAGTTGCTTTCAACTTGCCGATTAGCACTGCAGCTGCTGGCAGCCGCCTGGGTCCCCTTGGAGATAAACAATTACATTCTGCTCACTTTCTCTTCTGTCAGAAGCTGCAAAATGTACTCCATCAGAACATAGCAGAAATGACTTGGCATAGCAAATGACAAATTCATGGATGGAAAGCTGGTGGGTGGCCGATAGGTAGGGAATACACATTCTAAAATAAAGAAAGCATTGGGGTGTCTATTACTCCCAAATTTAGTATATGTGCTGTGTGTTTCATGTATAGAACTAGCTCTGTTCCCCCATGGAGAAAAGATTACTTCTTTGAAAAATACTGGTGTGCAGACACACATAAACATTGGCTATAAAGAAAAATGCTACTAGGCTGGAGAGATGGCTTAGTGGTTAAGGCATTTGTCTGCAAAGCCAAAGGATCCCCGTTCGACTCTCCAGGCCCCAAGAAAGCCAGATGCACAAGGGGGCGCATGCATCTGGAGTTTGTTTGCAGTAGCTGGAGGCCCTGCTGCGCCCATTCTCTCTCTCTCTCTCTCTCTCTCTCTCTCTCTCTCTCTTGCTATTTCTCTCTGCCTCTTTCTCTCTCTCTCAAATAAATAAATAAATTCAAAAAGAAGAAGAATGCTACTATGGAAGTATGAAAGCAATAAGTCATTGATATCACTATCTGAAAACGTCCAGAGATTTAAAATGCAAAGAACTGGACAGAAATTACTTCCAAAGGGGAACTTGGTCAATATCTAATCACTGCTTAATTACATCTGATGGTTGTGAGCTAAATTGTTAGTCCTTCACTGCACTAAACACCGCTCCACTCTTTCCATCATCTGTTTCAGTGGCTGCCAATTCTCTTAAATGAGCGTCTTCAAACTGGATCCTACTGTCTTCCAGTTGCCTTGGAAAAACTGCCGCCCAACTACTCCATGCATTCTGCAGAGGTAACCAACTGCCCGCCAGCACCTGCTTCCTGTGTAGCCATGGTCTTCTGTCGCCTTCCCCACACCCATTTGTCATTCCCTGAGATGTGCCCGGGGGCACTCACTGTGTTCTGCCAGGTGTTCATCCCTCAGCACTCTTTCCTGAGACATGTTATTCTGATGGCATGGGAGAAATGCCTGGCCCTGAAAGAACCCTCGTTCATTTAGACATGGCCACATCAGAATGCCTGGTGGATGGATGGAAGGCATACCCGAGGCAGCAGAGCTCAGAGTAATGTTCTGTAGGTGAAGAGGCCAGTGGAGCCACTTGTGATAAGCGCTGCTTCCAGCAGGGATCCTTGAAAAATGTTTCCAGGCTTGAGTCCAACAGTTTTTCCCGTGGGTCAAGGGTCAAGAGTCAAGGCCCAAGGTGGATGGTGACATAGTTATTTCTGTAAAGAAGCCAGTGCAGGGCTGGAAGGATGGCGGCATAGCAGTTGAGGCGTTTGCCTGCGAAGCCAAAGGACCCGGATTCGGTTCCCCAGGACCCACGTTAGCTGGATGCACAAGGGGCACACACATCTGTTTGCAGTGGCTAGAGGCCCTAGCATGCCCATTCTCTCTCTCTCTTTCTCTATCAAATAAATAAAAATAAAATATTAAAAAACAAGGTGCTAGTGCTAGTGCCTGGCCCTTCCTGTCTTCCTGCCCTTCCTCTCTCTTAGGGTCTGCTGTAGTCCCCCCATCTAAAGACAGTCCCATGACTCTCCCCCTGGTCACACCAGCTATGGCTCTTACCCTTCTCTTCCCCTTAAGTGGAGATTTACATCAACGAATATTATTTTCAAGCAAATTGCTGACATCATTTCATTCATAAATATTTGAGCGTGGATCAGGAAAATAGGGCTCTTTTTCTAACCACTGTCAAACCTTAAAAATTAACTACAGCTCCTTAACATCATCTGATGTCCATTCAGTGATCAGCTTTAGAATCCCCCATTGAGGCCATACGTTTTTACTCTTGTCTGGACCAGGGTTCAAATGCTGGTTGGCTGGAATATCATTTAAGAGCTTTTCAGTCTGTTGGACCTCCTTTAACTCTTGTTTTCATTTCAGTTTCTAAGTTGAGGAAGTTTCCAGGAATTTGATTTTAGATCCAACCTTTACAGTCACCTTTTTTCCTTGCTCTTTTTCTGTCTACCCCGTTTGCCCAGTCTAGCTGGTTTTCTCTGCTTTAGACTAGAATGGCTCTCCTTGATGCCACCTGAGGGTCAGCCTGGGTGTGTAGACGTTCCCTGATCTCTGTGTGATCTTAACAGAGTGCCTTACAGAAGTCCTCAGACCTGCTTTTCCAGAGCCACACGGGGCAGTGAAGGCCTGGAATCCCTGAACTCTAGAGGCTAAGGCAGCAGGGATCATCATAGGTTCAATGCCAGTCTGGGCTACTTAGACCATGAAAAACAAACAAACAAACAACCGTGCTTTTCTATTTTCAAGCTGCACATTCTAATTTTGTAAGATTTCATGTTTTTTCAGAAAGGATTGTTGTTGTTTTGTTCTGTTTGTTTTAGGTTTTGTTTTTGTTTTTGAGACAAGTTCCCTTCTAGCCCAAGATGGCCTCAAACCCGTTATATCCAAGGATGGCTTTGAACTCCTCATACCTCTACATTGATCCATACAGGCATGTTCTGTCATACCAGCTACCTCTGACTTTTGTGAGGTTTTTGGCTTTTACTGTTTGTTTGTTTTTAGAGGCAAGGTCTCACTTTAGCCTGGCCTGACCTGGAATTCACTATGTAGTCTCAGGCTGGCCTCAAACCTCTTACCTCTGCCTTCCATTTGCTGGGAATAAAGGCATTCTTCACCAGCCCAAATCTGAGTTTTTGAGACTGACAAATTCAGATCCAAATTCTGGACCTGCCACTCTAGCTGTGTGATCATGGCTGAACTGCCTCCCTTCCCTGATTCTCAAGATACAACTAAGCCCATATGTGCCTTTATGACTGCTATAAACACTCAGTGTACAGTGCTGAAGTAAACACTGGCTTCTTTTCCCTACTTGGCCTCGAACTCATGGCAATCCTCTTACCTCTGACTTCCAAGTACTGGGATTAAAGTTGTGCACCACCATGCCTGGCCAAAACGTTTAAACTTTTTTTTTTTTTTTTTTTTTTTAGGGAGGGTCTCACTCTAGCCCAGACTGACCTGGAACTTAAGCTGTATTTTTAGTCCCAGGCTCAGCCCTTCATGATAACCTTTGGACCTGCGCTGTCCAATTCAGTAGCTGCAGATGGCTGACAAAAGTTCTAACTCAAAAGCTATCAGTATAAAATGTACATCAGGTTTCCAAGCCTCAATACAGAAAAATAGAGAAGATATTATTAATAATTTTATATAGATGACATGTTAAAGAAATCCCAAGCCTTGTTGGATTAAATGAAATATATTGCTAATTACTTTCCCCTTTTCCTCTGATTTCATGGAAATTTTGGTTTCCAGTAGGTTTCCAATCTAGATCATAGGTGGTATTTCTCATGTGAGAAGAGTAATCTTTTAGATGAAATTTGCAACTTTCAAATGTTGAAAACTACTTCAAAGAGTTTCTAACACCCTATGGAGCAAGTAAAATTTGTCTGTGGGCTGGAGCCAGCCTTGGACCCCAGTTTGAAACTCTCCTTAGATAGTTCCATGTGCTCCCATCCCCTCTCTATAGCCCATCCCTGCAAGCACAGCAAACCTTCTTCCATGAAAATGGAAGACCCGAAACCTAGGCTGGGCTCTGCTTGTTTAGCATGGTCTGATATTTCTAGAAATAAAATGCCAATGGGAAATGAAGGCAAGAAGTTGTCCCAAAGGTCTACATAGATAGTGTTGGCAAATGGCATAAAAGAGGTGTTATGAGCAAGCAGGAGCCAAGCAGGGTGGCTACTTGAAAAGCCTTTGTTAAAAAGGATGTCATTTCCATATTCAAATGGATTAGAAAGTCAAGTTTTACATAAAGATTCTCTACTTTATCCTGATATTCCTGATTAATGGGAAAATTACTGTATTTCATTTCTATCATCAAAGGTCATCAGGGCTGGAAAGATAATTCAGCAGTTAAGGTGTTTGCCTGCAAAGCCTAATGACTGGGTTCGATTCCCCAGGACCCATGTAAAGCCAGATGCACAGTGGCATATGCATCTGGAGTTCATTTGCAGTGGTAGAGGCCCTGGCATGCACCCATTCTCTCTCTCTCTCTCTCTCTCTCTCTCTCTCTCTCTCTCTTTCTCTCTCTCCTTGCAAATAAATTTTTAAAACTTAAATTTTTAAAAAAATTTTTAAAAGATCATCAATACTAAGTGAGAGTTTAGAGACAGATTACCCAACTCAATCCTCTCCTTAACATGAAAACACTGAGGCCTAGCATGAAAATACCCCGTTTGGTGTAGAAGTGAATGCAGGTCCCTGATTCCACATCCAGTTTCCTGTTTACAGGACCCTGACTCTTACAGTCAAGCTGCCTTGTACTGCTTATCAGTGGTCAGAAGAAGGGATTGGATTGCTAATCTTTGTTTCTCTCTCTCTCTGTCTTTAACTCAGAAAGTCCCTTTACAGAACCCCCCCATTAAGTGGGCCGAAGGCCACAAAGGAGTATTTAATATTGAAGTGCAAGCTGTTTCTTCCGTTCACACCCAGGTAAGAAACATCGAAGTCAACTCTGAATCAGACCCGTGGGTTAGGAATGAAGATGGAGGAACAAGCAAACCTTCCAGGGCCAAGCCAGTAAAAGATCTATGCCAGTCTTTGTCTGTGGATGAGCAACATGTGACCTTTGGTTCTCTGTGGGGACTCACAGCCTGTTCTGGCTTCATTTGTCCTTTGCCAGGAAAGTCCGTAGGAAAATGTGGGATTCTCACATGAAGGGAGCTAAGTCCCTGCTGCACTGCTTGAGACATGGAGCAGGTGACCTGAAGCATCCTTTACCGTTTATAAACAAATCCGGCCACTGTCTGGCCTGTGCATCTGCTTAGACCCCTTTCCTAGCAGATGATACTTGATTTGCCACCTCTGCATACAGAATGAGTTTTAGCCTCGTTTATTTTTTTTCTTTGGTTAATAATTATTGAAAGGTCTCCATTGCCTTGGTCAGACCTGACTTAGAACTTCACATCTCAAACACTGGCTAAGCCAGGCGTGGTGGGGCATGTCTTTAATTGCAGCACTCGGGAGGCAGAGTTAGGAGGATTGCGGCGAGTTTGAGGCCAGCCTGAGACTACATAGTGAATTCCAGGTTAGCCTGGGCTAGAGTGAAACCCTACCTTGGAAAACCAAAAAGAAATTTAAAAATAAAAAATTTTTAAATGTAAAAAACTGAAACACTGGCCAGGCATGGTGGCGCATGCCTTTAATCCCAGCACTTGGGAGGCAGAGGTAGGAAGATTGCAGCAAGTTTGAAGCCAGCCTGAGACTACATAGTGAATTCCAGGTCAGCCTGGGCCAGAATGAAACCCAACCTTGGAAAATCAAAAAGAAATTTAAAAATAAAAATTTTTAAAATGTTAAAAATGAACCACTGGCCAGGCATGGTGGTGCATGCCTTTAATCCTAGCACTAGGGAGACAGAGGTAGGAGGATCACCATGAGTTCAAGGCCACCGTGAGAACATAGTGAAATTCAGGTCTGCCTGAGCTAGAGTGAGACCCTACCTCAATAAATAAATAAATAAATAAATAAATAAATAAATAAATAAATAAATAAGAAGACACTGACTAAGAGGTGGTGTCATGCAGAGCTGTGTGATTATCTGGGTGAACGTTGATTTGATGGGATAAGAGCCCATGAGTGTCTTCTGTCTTCGGCCTTCCTAGGACAATCACCTGGAGAAGTTCTTCACCCTCTGCCACTCCCTGGAGAGCCAGGTGACCTTCCCCATCCGTGTGCTGGACCAGAAAATCAACGAGAATGCCCTGGAGCACGAGCTGAAGCTCAGCATCATCTGCCTGAACTCCTCCCGCCTGGAGCCCCTGGTGCTCTTCCTACACCTGGTGCTGGACAAGCTCTTCCAGCTGTCCGTGCAGCCCATGGTCATTGCTGGCCAGACAGGTACAGGCCTGTGGGGCTGCGAGGAGGCGTGGCAGGGCAGGGATAGGCAGTCAGATCCTGCTTAAGGAATCATGTCTTTCCACAAACCGAGGGCTGCTGTGATCTCACTGTGCACTGATGTTATGAAGCTGAGAAAAGTCAGGGCCAGTGCTATCGTTTTCCTACTCTGCATGTTTAAAGGGATGGAAAGGGGAATGCTAAAATAGGGGTTCTGAAGAGGAAACGTTTTCTTTACATGAACTTTATTGGTTGATTGCATTCTGTCTAATCCCATTTATGTTGGGATATATTATTGATGGATTTATTTCGCCTCCAAGATATTTTATTTTCTTCACAAAAAATGTTTCTTGACCATTATAACGGAGGCACTTGTTCTGCAGGCATGTATTTGGAGCCGATTCTGTCTAGTCCTGTGGAAGGCACAGAGTGGGACATGAAATTATGAGAAAAAAGCACCTGACCTGGAAAAGTTTCCCAGCCCTTACAGGGAGAGTGGCTTTACCACCAGACACTGCTGGAAAATAGTGTTGTTTAGATTCACTTGAGCCCTGCACTGTGCAAGATGGGAGTCAGAGCTTGTGCTGAGGGGTGGTATGGCATGGTGGTCAGTGTGATTTTGTGCATAGAAGCAAGGAGAACTCTCCGGGTCAGGGTGACAGCATGAGCAATGTCACCGAGGGAGGGCAGCGCAGACACGACAGGACAGTATGATGCTCACCTCACTAGACAGGAGTTGAGTTTGAACAGAAATGGGCCTAAGGATGACCAAAGCCAAACTATGAAAGATCTGGAGCACCAGGCCCAAAGGGTGCAGACAGTTTGAATGGGCCCACTGTGGGGAATGGCGTAGTATGAATACATTTTTAGGTTCATCTCTAGAAGAATCTGTGTTGGCAACAGCTCCTCTATGTTGTAGCACACTGTTGCATCCCTTGGGTATCCTCTGGACTATAGCACACTCTCACATCCCTTGGGTGGTCTCTGGATTGTAGTATATTCTCGCATCCCTTGGGAATTCTCTGGTTTGTAGCACATTCTCCCATCCCTTGGGTGTCTCTGGTTTGTAGCATGCTCTCGCATCCCTTGGGTACATTGTTGAAATACAGATTCTGATTCAGTAGATCTGGAGTGGAGCCTGAGACTCTGCAATTTGGACAAATTCAGTTTTCAGCACAGTTTAGAGAGGTGTCTTGATTGTAAGAGAAAAAAAAATCCTACTGGCAGGGGGATGAAGATGAAAGGAGGGAGGGAATGTTTGTATGTAAGTGGAGTGTGGTGGTACATGCCTGTATTCCAGCATTTGGGAGACTGAGACAAGGGGATCCCAGCAAATGCCACCATGGTGTACATAGTGAGTCTCAGGTTATCCTCTAAGCCACAAAGTGAGACTCCATCTCAGAAGAACAAACAAATAGAGAAGGTGTGAGCATGTGTATGAGTAAAGCCTGAATGCTAGAGCTGACTCAAACTCACCTGGCCAATCCCTGCTCCCTGTCCCACCAGCCTGGTTAAGATGGTCAGTGGTCAGGACTCATTCATTGTCACTGACTGAGAGGATGTCCACCTCAGCCTCATGTCTCTCTTGGTTCTTCAGCCAACTTCTCCCAGTTTGCCTTCGAGTCTGTGGTGGCCATTGCCAACAGTCTGCACAACAGCAAAGACCTGAGCAAGGACCAGCACGGGAGGAACTGCCTGCTGGCTTCCTACGTGCATTATGTCTTCCGCCTGCCTGAGCTGCAGAGAGACATGCTCAAGTCAGGTAGCTTTCTGGATGGGGAGGGATCTGGCAGGGCACCCACACACACCCCTTTGCCATGTAATTCAAAATATAAAACTGTAAGGTTTCGCTTGATTTTTCAGGATACAACACTTATATAAGTGCTGACATTTATTATTCTAAATTGTTCTTCCTTCCTCTCTCCTTACTCCCCTCTTCTTATGGTCTAAGCCCTTGTCGAGTCAGCTTAGTTGATCATTTCTCAGTGATCTTTACCAGTGACAATTTATGATTCATTTGAAGATTTCCTTTTGAATAGACAGAAACATGTTGACTGACACATAGTGATGATAGAATGATAGTGATAAGGAAAACATCTATCCAATGAGGTAGCACCATTGCCTAGAATGATAATGACAAGGAAAACATCTACCCAATGAGGAAAGTGCCCCTGAATGTTTTTCAACTTTTCATTATAAAGAAAAAAACTTCTCACTTTCCCTAAATTAAGATAATAATAATAATAATAATTTCGTTGTTATTATTATTTATATAGGTAAGGACCAGAATTTCTGGTCAGCATGATATAAAAGCTAGAATCAATGGAGGTCATAAAATTTTACACCCAAATGAACTTGATCCTTTTTTAGTCTCTGCAGTCACATTTCACATAAATCTTAAATTACAGCTGTGTTTATTTTTTTAATATAGTTTATTATTTTTTATTTAAGAAAGAGAGAGAAAAAGGGAGGGAGAGAGAGAGAGAGAGAATGGGCGCACCAGGGCCTCTAGCCACTGCAAATGAACTCCAGATGCATGCACCCCTTCTGCATCTGGCTTACATGGGTCCTAAGGAATCAAACTTGGGTCCTTTGGCTGTGCAGGCAAGCGCCTTAACCATTAAGCCATTTCTCCAGCCCTGTTTTTACTTTTTGTTTTGTTTTGTTTTGTGAAGTAGGGTCTCACTCTGGTCCAGGCTGACCTGGAATTAACTATGTAGTCTCAGGGTGGCCTCGAACTCTCAGTGATCCTCCTATCTCTGCCTCCCGAGTGCTGGGATTAAAGGCGTGCGCCACCACACCCAGCTGTTTTTACTTTTTATTTTAATTAATTTACTTGCCAGCTGACAGAGAGATAGTATTGGCGTGCCAATACACTGCAAACGAACTCCCACTGCATATGCCACTTTGTGCATCTGGCTTTATATGGATACTGGAGAACTGAACCCCAGCCATTAGGCTTTGCAAGCCAATTCCTCTAACCAGTGAGTCATCTCTCCAGCCCTTCAGTTGAGTTTTGAAAACTGAGGATAGAATTAGCGACATTTTACTTGCTTATCCTTGTAAGATGAACCTTATTCCATTTAAGAAAACCTTAGTCCATGACTTACAAGGTTAGCATCATTTAACTATTGATCAAATAGAAACATCCACAGTTCTAGCTACTCTTGGAACTCAGATGCTCTGGTAACCCTGGGTCTGCTTCCCTGTGGCAATGACAAGGTGATGATGGACACGCGCGCGCGCGCGCACACACACACACACACACACAGAGTTCTCCACAGTCCTCACCACTCTCACTGCCTCCCACCTTGTCTCCTGGCCCCTGCACATCACCTCCCTGCTCCCTCAGGGTTCTCAGGCCTGCTCTGGTAAGTTCCCCTCCACTACCACCCTGGCCGTCTTCCTGTCCTTCTCCAGCTCTGTAAGTGACTCTGCCCTATCTGTTGACATGTCTTTGCCTGTTTGGATGCAGGTGGCCCTGCTGCCGTCCCCGACCCCCGCTACCACACATATGGACGCACATCTGCTGCCGCAGTGAGTTCGAAGCTGCTGCAGGCCCGGGTGATGAGCAGCAGCAACCCAGACTTGGCGGGGGCACACTGTGCGGCGGACGAGGAAGTTAAGAACATCATGTCTTCAAAGGTAAACCCATCAGCCAGGCTTTCTTTTCAGTTAACACACGACTGCACGTAGTTCTGGGGTTCAGTGTGGTGTTTTGTTACACAAATATATTGAGTGGTGGGCTGGAGAGATTGGTCAGTGGCTAAGGCACTTGTCTGCAAAACCTAAGGTTCCCGAGTTTGATTCTGCAGTACCCACATAAAGCCAGATGCACAAGGTGGTGCATGTGTCTGAAGCTTGTTTACAGTGGGTAGAGGCTCTGGCACGCCCATTTTCTCTCTGTCTCCCTATCTGCCTATTTCTCACACTCTTAAATAAATAAATAAATAGTGATGATGAAGTCAGGATATTTAGGATGTTTACCTCCTCATACATACCTCATTCCTTTGTGGTAAGAATTCTGGAAAATCCTCTCTTCTAGCTATTCTGAAATAGTCAATATAGCATTGTTGGCCATAGTCACCCTCTATACAGTAGAAAACAGAGCTTATTCTCCTGTCAAACTGTTTTGTTGTAAAGGCTCTTTATTTTCTCCCTCCCTCTCTCTCTCTCTCTCTCTCTCTGCCTCTTTCTCAAATAAATAAGTTAATTAAAATATATTTTTAAATATTTTTACTCATTTATTTGAGAGAAAGAGACAGAAAGAATGAGTATGGGTGTGCTGGGGCCTCCTGCCATTGCAAACAAACTTCAGACACATTTGCCACTTTGTGCATCTGGCTTTACATGAGCACTGGGGGACTGAGCTTGGGCTAGCAGGCTTTGCAAGCAAGCACCTTTAACCACTGAGAAATCTCTCCACCCCTTGCTTTGTTTTTCTGAGACAGGATCTCATATAGCTTACACAGGCCTCAAACTCACTATGGAGCTAAGGCCATTCTCTTCTTGTGAGGGAGGCCCTTCTGAAAGATGAAGCGGTAAGCCTGGCACTTAAGGATCTGCCCCGGGGTCGGTTTAATATGCTGGCACTTTCAGAGCTGAGCCAGGTTAGCTATGTGAAATCAATGGGTGGCATGGATTTTATTTTAAAGGGAAAAATTAGTTTTCACTTTTATTAATGTGTAGAAAGATTGCTTTTTTAGTTTTTTAAAATTTTTTAAAATTTTTATTTATTTATTTGAGAGAAGGAGGGAGGTAGGGGCAGAGAGAACAAGAGAGAATGGGCACGCCAGAGCCTCTAGCCACTGCAAACAAACTCCAGATGCATGTTCCCCCTGTGCATCTGGCTTATGTGGGTCCTGGAAAATCGAACCGGGATCCTTTGGCTTTCCAGGCAAATGCTTTAACCCCTAAGCCATCTCTCCAGCCCTGTTTTTTAGCTTTATTATCTTCCTTTTATATTCATTTATACTATAGGTTGACTATCCTATATAAAAATCTCACAAGGGCTCTCCAGCAAAGGTGGATCAGCAATGAAAGGCACTTGATTGCAAAGCCTGACAACCTAGGTTCAGTTCCCCAGTACCCACGTAAAGCCAGATGCACAAAGTGGCTCATGTGTCTAGAGTTCATTTACAATGGCAAGAGGCCCTGGCTTGTTCATTCTCTCTGTGTCTCTGTATTTCTGTCCTTTCTCTCAGTCTCTTTCTTTCATATATATCTATATCTACATCCATCTATATATATACATATATATAATCTCAAAGAACCTTGGCAAATTTTATGAACAAATCAAAGTTGAGATCCTACAGGAATTGGTGACTTGCTCTATATTGTCTTTCCTTCCATGCTTCTTTTTTCTCTCTTTTTAAGTGTTTTATTTATCTTTAATGTTATTTATAGCGGTTTTGTTTTAGCTAGAGTTTCGCAGTGTAGCTCAGGCTGGCCTCGACCTCACTATCATCCCAGTGATGAGATTACAATACCCAACATGTATTTTTAACAGGCATAGAGTAACTGTACACATTTTACTGTATAAAGTGTACTGATAAGATCAGGGCAATCTGGAATAGCTATCACATCAGAAAAATGTGCTAGGGGCCAGAGAGAGTTTGATTCCCCAGTGCCTGCATAAAGCCAGATGCACAAAGTGGAAAAGGCCACTGGAATTTGTATGCAGGGGCAAGAGGCCCTGGCATGCCCATTCATATTCTCTCTCTCCAGAATAAATATTTTTTAAATTTTTTATTATTTTATTTATTTGAGAGAGAAAGAAGGAAGGAGGGAAAGAGAGAGAGAATAAGCACATCAGGGCCTCTAGCCAGTGCATACAAACTCCAGACTCATGCTTTACCATGTACATCTGTCTTACGTGAGTACTGGGGAATCAAACCTGGGTACTTAGTTTTAGCAGGCAAGAACCTTAACCACTAAGCCATCTCTTCAGCCCAACAAATATTTTTTAAAAATATGTTATTTGAAATCCTTTAACTATTTTGAACTATTTGATTAATTGTTGTCAACCATAGTTAGTTACCCATTTTCCCTGAAATTGTCATTTTACATTAGGATGGTAAACTTGTCACAATTAACAAACTAGATCCAACGCTAATGCATAGTTATTATTAACGTAAAGATCATACTTTACTCAGACTTCTTCCATTTTCCTCTAATGCCCTTTGCCTTTCCCAGGGTCTTATCCAGGTTCCACATGGCTCCTCAGGTTCCTCTTGCTGGTGACAATTGCACAGACTTTCCATATTTTTTATGAGCTTAACAGTTTTAATGAGCAGAAGTCAGATATTTTATAGGATATCTGTTATTTGGAATTTTAAAAATTATAATCTAATTCACATAGCATAATATTTATCCCATTAAAGCGCATGATCCACTGATTTTAGTATTTTCACAAAGGTATGATGATTTTTTTTTAATTTCATGAGACAAGGTCTCATGTAGCCCAGGCTGGCCTGTACTCACTGTGTAGCTAAGGATGACCTTGAATTCTTGATTCTTCTTCCTCTACTTCCCAAGTGCAGGGATCACAGGTATGTGCCACCATGCAGGTGAACCAGGAATTCTTAATCTGAATGTTTGCCAGTGATCTGTGGTTTTGGGTGGCTGCACGTACACGTCTTCTGATTGGTAGAAATCAAAATCTCTGGGCTGGAGAGATGGCTCAGCAGCTAAAGGCACTTACTTTGTAAAACTTGCTTGGCCTTCGTTTAATTTCCCAGTGCTCATGTAAAGCCAGATACACAAAGTAGCACATGTATCAGGAGGTTGTTTACAGCAGCTAGAGGCCCTTGTGTGGCCATGCTCGCTTGCTCTCTCTTTCTCTTCCTGCTTGCAAATAAATAAATAAAAATATTTGAAAAAAATTCTTGGGCTGGAGAGATGGCTTAGTGGTTAATGTGCTTGCCTGCAAGCCTAAAGGACACAGGTTCGCTTCCCCAGTACCCACATAAAGCCAGATGCACAAGGTGGCGCATGTGTGTGGTGTTTGTTTGCAGTGACTGGAGGCCCTGGTGTGCCCTTTTTCTCCCTCTCTCTCTCTCAGCTGCCTCTCTCTCTCTCTCTTTCTGTCAAATAAATAAACAAATAAATAAGATACTTTAAAAAAATCCTCTAGGTTCCGACATCGTTTTCCTTCACCATTCTACCCACATGAGACCCTGTTTTACCAGGAAGGAAATCTAAAGAGCAGATTGGAGTCTGGGCGCCGACACCACCCAGCAGGTGATTCTAGACGTTCTCTTGCCTCTCTTTGTGGAGGTTCTGACCCCTGAATGGACTTAAGAATCATTTATGATTTTTTTATGTTTTTGTTTTTTTGTTTTTCAAGGTGTAGGGTCTCACTCTAGCCCAGGCTGACGTGGAATTCACTTTGTAGTCTCAGGATAGCCCTGAACTCACCGCAATCCTTCTATCTCTGCCTCCCAAGTGCTGGGATTAAAGGCATATGCCACCAGACCCGGCTCATTTATGAATCTCTTAAAAGTGCTGGATCCAAGATAGGTGTGGTGATGGACACCTGTAATCCCAGGAATCTGGAGGCCGAAGCAGGAGGCTCAGGAGTTTGAGGCCAGCCTGGAATACATAGCAACATCCTGTCTCAGAAAAATCAGTCAGTCCATCAACCAAGCCATAGATCCCTTCAGGTGATTCTGATGATCTTCAAGATGAACCACATGAAAGTGTTGACATTCTACACTTTCCGACTTAGGCAAACCAACCCAGGGTTGTGCTAAAATTTCTGAGAGCTAATTGGTAGATTTTTAGGAGTATTAAAATTTAAGTTAGCCAGGCATGGTGGTGCACACCTTTAATCCCAGCACTCTGGAGGCAGAGGTAGGAGGACTGTCATGAGTTCGAGGCCACCTGAGACTACATAGTGAAATCCAGGTCAGCCTGGGCTAAAGTGAGACCCTACTTCAAAAAACAATTTAAGTTATATAATCATTCTTTAGTTACATACAAAGCAAAGATAATGCAGGCAGTGTGAATTCTGGATTGTGTCCTAGAGCATAAATAGGACTGCCTAGAAAACCAATGACGTCCAAAGTCTGTTTTTAGTAAATAGTAATGTGTCAATGTTAATGTCTTGGTTTCCCTTTTTTTAAAATATGTTCAGTACAGTTTTTTATATTTTATTTATTTATTTATTTAAGAGAGAGAAAGAGGGAAAGAGAAAAAGAGAGAGAGAGAATGGGTGTGCCAGGGCCTCCAGCCACTGCAAACGAACTCCAGATGCATGTGCCCCTTGTACATCTGGCTTACGTGGGTCCTGGAGAGTCAAATTGGGATCCTTCAGCTTTGCAGGCAAATGCCTTAACCACTAAGCCATCTCTCCAGCCCTTAGTTTTTTTTTTTTTTTTTACTGAAGATTTTTTAACTTTTTAATTTTAATTTTACACTCTAGTTTTCCTTTTTAATGTAATTTTTGTGCTTGTGTATGCTTATCATGTGCACGTGGATGTGTATATGTGTGCACGTTGGAGGCTAGAGGACACCGCTGGGTGTCAACTGCAGGCAAACCATCAATCTCCTTCCAGATAGGGTTTCTCATTGGCCTACAGCTCACCACTTAGGCTAAACTGACGGACCAATGAGCCCCAAAGGCCTTGCCTCTCTCTCCCAGCACTGGGAGTCCATAGGTGCTGGCTGCCACCCCTGGCATGTTTATGTGCTAGTAGGGATTGAACTCTGAGTTCTCGGAAGCATTTTACTAATTAAACACAATATCCCCAGCCCCGTGCCTTAGTTTTTTTTTTTTTTTTTTTTTTTCAGTGTATCACACTACATACGACATTGACATAAGGGAGGAAGAGTCAAGGGCACAGGGCCAGTTTCTGCAGTACCTTTGAAACTTGTCCATAAACCTAAGTTCAGTAGGATTAGAAGTAATGGGTCCAAAACCAAAAGTCCTAGTGTAAGAAGGTAGCACTCACCCCTCCTTCCTCCTAAGGCGATCTACACTCTGCCATTATCCGTGCTCTTGAGGTTCTCCAGGTTTGTCGTATCAATCATAATTTCTCCTGTACATCTCTTCCCAGCTGCATTTCCATGACCTTGCATAATAGACCGAAATCACTCACGATGGAAATAATTGTAGCGCAGAACTTGACAAACCATTCCCATGAGCCCCCTGTCCTCCGAGAGAGCGGCTTTAAGTATTTACTAGCCACCATGCTTTTGGCCTCGATAGGGAATACTGTTTTCTGATTGGCCAGGGAAGGAGTGATCTGTGACTGTTATCGACAGCCTTGATCTTAATGGTTTCCTGTAATAAAAATATTACATTTCTGTATACTGAGCTAACATTTTTTTATTTTTTGTTTTTGTTTGTTTTGTTTTCTTTTTTTTTTTTGTTTCGAGGTAGGGTCTCACTTTAGCTCAGACTGACCTGGAATTCACTATGTAGACTCAGGGTGGCCTCGAACTCATGACGATCCTCCTACCTCTGCCTCCTAAGTGCTGTGATTAAAGGCATGTGCCACCACACCCAGCACTTTTCTGTTTTTAGTAAAGGAAGAATATTTTGTGCAAACATAAGTCCCTTTCTGAAGGGGTTTTAACAGTTTGTTTAGCAGAGAGTGTAGTACCACGTTGAACTGCAGAGGGGCACTGTCCCCACACTTTCTTCCTGCTCTTCCTGTAAATTCACGGACTTGGGATTTTAAAAGGACTGCTTAATATCTGATTCTTTTTTGTTGTTGTTGTTTTCAGTTTAAAAAATATTTTAATTTCCTTGAATTTGCACTTGTGTGGGATGTGTGTGTAAGGACATGCCAGGGCGCTGCTACAAACAAACTTCAAACACATATGTGCCACTTTGTACATTTAAGCGGGGAATCAAACCCAGGCCAGTAGGGTTTGCAAGCAAGTACCTTTAAACCAGTTTTTCACCGGCTCTTGCTTTCAGGGTTTTTTGTTTGTTTGTCTGTTTTTTTTGAGACAGAGTGTCACTCTGTAGCCCAGACTACCCTGGAACTTACAACAATCCTTCTGACGCAGCCTTCAGAGCTACCTTTGTGAGCCACCACACTTGGCTAGGTATCCGATTTAATGGGGCGGGGGGGTCATATATATTTTATTAGAAATTTATGTTGAATTTTTCAAACATTTTATAGCACTTACAGAGATGATCATGTGGGTTTTCTAATTAGAATTATTAATTATTATGGGGTTTTGTTTTCTTTTAATTAATGTATATTCACTGTATATTGTGATGGGTTTGACAAAGGCAGTAACTCAGATATGTCATGCACTTGGACCATACTAACTGCACCATACTTTCCCCTCCCTCCCCCCCCCATTGCCTCTCCCCACACTCATCTCCTTCCTTCCCAGTCTCCATTCTGCTTCCATGTCATATAAATATATACATGTGTATGGCTAGATGTATCTACATGCAAGCCAGGATCCACAAATAGAGAACAGGGATATTTGTCTCTCTAATAACTTTTTTTTACTTAATATAATGATCTCCAGTTGCATATATTTTCTAGGAAACAACCTAACTTTATTTATCTTTATACCTGAATAAAACTTTATTGTTTTAGGGCTGGAGAGATGGCTTAGTGGTCAAGGCACATGCCCGAAAAGCCTAAGGACCCTGATTTGATTCTCCAGCTCCCATGTAAGCCAGATGCACATGGTGGTACATACATCTGGAGTTCGTTTGCAGTGGCTAGACGCCCTGACACACTGATTCTCACTTTCTCTCTGTGCCTCTCTCTCCTCTAATAAATAAATAAATAAAAATAAATCTAAAAAGATCTTTTTAGATTATTTTTTATTTAGATTTATTTATTTATTTATTTGAGAGAAAAAGAGAATGGATGTGCCAGGGCTTCCAGCTGCTGCAAATGAAGTCCACTCATGTACCACCTTGGGCATCTGGCTTACATGGGTACTGGAGAATTGAAACTGGGTTATTTAGTTTTGCAGGCAAATGCCTCAACTTCTAAGCCATCTCTCCAGCCCTGTTGTTTGTTTTCTTAGTGATAGCTTTTCTGACTGGGATAAATGGAATGCCATTTCATTTTTTTTTCTTTGTTTTACTTTGCCTTTTCTTTTTCTTCATCTTTTTCTCCTTTTTTAATTTATTTTTTGAAGCAGGGTTTCATGTAACATAGGCTGGCCTCAAACTCTCTACATAGCCCATGTTGGCCTTGAATTTCTGATCCTCCTGCCTCAGCCTCCTGAGTCCTGGGATTACAGGCATGTGCCACTGTGCCTGGTTATCAATATAGTTTTTATTATTTTTTACTTATTTTATTTACTTGAGAGAAAGAGACAGATAGAGAGAATTGGCTCACCAGATCCTTCAGCCACTGCAAGTGAACTCCAGACACATG
The DNA here is from genome assembly GCA_036365145.1 of Orientallactaga sibirica. Taxonomy (NCBI): domain Eukaryota; kingdom Metazoa; phylum Chordata; class Mammalia; order Rodentia; family Dipodidae; genus Orientallactaga; species Orientallactaga sibirica. The sequence continues at coordinate 67,538,739 of JAEOAD010000001.1, forward strand.
TGCCACCTTGGGCACCTGGCTTATGTGGGTGCCAGGGAATTGAACCTGAGTCCTTTGGCTTTCCAGGAAAGTGCCTTAAGTGCTAAACCATCCCTCAAGCCCATCAATATAGTTTTAATTTGCATTTCCTTAATGGCTAAGAATGTTAACATTTATTGGTCTATTGGCCATTTGCACTTCATCCTTTACTATGAAATAATAATAAAAATGAATTTATTTATTGGTTTATTTATTTATTTATTTATTTGAGAGACACAAAGAGAAAGACTATACATGTTAGGGCCTCGTGCCTCTGCAAACAAACTACAGACGCAGGCACCTCTTTGTGCACCTGGCTTTATGTAAGTACTGGGGAACTGAACCCAACCAGGGCTGTCAGCCTTTGTAAGCAAGCACCTTTAACCCTGAGCTATCTCCCCAGCCCAGCAAAAATGAATGTTAAGGGTGTGATTTCCAGGTGCTGCTTTGCCTTTCCAGTGTGTCACTGTCAGTTGACGATTGGGCCATCCATGGTTTATGTGTTTCAGATTGCTGACCGCAACTGCAGCCGGATGTCCTACTATTGCTCTGGCAATAATGATGTTCCATGTTCAACTGCAGCCCCAAGGCCTGCCAGCAAAAAGGTACAAAGCCGAGCCATGGGAGGACAATCCCAGGACAAGACTCTCTGTGTCCTTGCATTAGGATCGAAAGTAGACAAGTTCAGAATGCTCTCTCGCTGTTTGCTGCTCTGCTAGCACACACACATGCACATATGCAATTCAGTACGCCTGAGGTGGAGCTCGAGAATGTGTACTGCTTTTTAAAATTGATTTATTTGTTTGAGAGAGAGAGAAAGAGGGAAGGAGATAGAGAAAGAGGCAGATAGAATGGACATGTCAGGGCCTCCAACCACTGTTCATCTGGCTTACATGGGTCCTAGGGAGTCGAACCTGGGTCCTTTGGCTTTGCAGGCAAGTGCCTTACCTGCTAAACCATCTCTCCAGCCCCAAAATGTGTATTTCTAACAAGTTTCCAGCTGATACTGATTCAAATATCAAACTTTGAGAACCACTGTATTAGGCTCTTTCAAAACAACGTTTTTAGCCGGGCGTGGTGGCGCACGCCTTTAATCCCAGCACTCGGGAGGCAGAGGTAGGAGGATTGCCATGAGTTCGAGGCCACCCTGAGACTACATAGCTAATTCCAGGACAGCCTGGACCAGAGTGAGACCCTACCTCAAAAAACAACAAAAAAATAATAATAAAACTTTTTAAAATTTTTATTTGAAAGAGAAAGAGTGAGAGAGAGAAAGAGACAGATAAAGAGAGATATGGGCATGCCAGGGACCCTAGCCACTGCAAATGAACTCCAGATGCATGTGCCACCATGTGCATCTGGCTTACATGGGACCTGGAGAATCAAACCTGGGTCCTTAGGCTTTGCAGGCAAGTGCCTTAAGTGCTAAGCCATCTCTCCAGCCCAGGCTGTTTTTTAGTAGAAGGGAAGCTAATAATAATTATCCTTAATAAAATTAAAGACAGCTTGGGATACTACCTACATAAGACCATCATAATAGGAGGAAAAGATCATGACATCAAACTGAAAAGAGATACTGATTGAGAGGGGGAGGGAATATGATGGAGAGTGATGTTTCAAAGGGGAAAGTGGGGGAGGGAGGGAAATGACATGGGATATTGTCTACAATTAAAGAAGTTGTCCATGCGTATGGAGTTTGTTTGCAGTGGCTAGGGGCCCTGGCATGCCCATTCTCTCTCTCTATCTGCCTCTGTGTGTGTGTGTGTGTCTCTCTCCAATAAATAAATAAATAAATAAATAAATAAATAAATAAATAAATAAATAAAATATGTTTTAAAATTATAGACAGCAATGAGCATCAATGATTTCAATACTGTGTGAAGTAATATGGATGCTCCTCTTCCTTCATTCTTTGTAACCAGTCTTACCTGTAACTCAAAAACTGTATAAAGTTAAAATTCCTTAAATTGACAAAATTCTCCATAGTTACAATGAGTATGGCCAGAAGAGTCAGAAGGGACAAAAGCTGTCTGCCACAGTCTCCCATCTTTAACAACCTCATTTAAATGTGGACATTTTAACTGCACAGAGTGACACACAAAACAATTTCCAGTAACTAACAGCATGGGGAGATTTTTATTAACCAGGTGAGAAAGGCATGGACCTTACTCCGCACTTCCCTTTGAAGTCGGGAGGCTCCAGGGGCTGATGCTGCAGACTAAGTCATAAGGCACCGTGTGTCAGGGACCAGGAGTTAACTGTGAAAGGAAAAGTGAGAGAAAATGTGGTTAGGCTAAAACTAATTGTCACCTACTGTAACATTTAGTATTAGGCTCTCATAGCCCCTTTGTACTGGCTGGGTATAGATTTTAAGGAGGCGAAAGAAAGAAAGAAAGAAAGAAAGAAAGAAAGAAAGAAAGAAAGAAAGGAAGGAAGGAAGGAAGGAAGGAAGGAAGGAAGGAAGGAAGGAAGGAAGGAAGGAAGGGAGAAAGGGAAGAAAGAGGGAAAGAAAGAGAGGGGGAGGAAGGAGAGAGGGAGGGAGGGGGAAGCAAGAAAGAAAAAGAAAGAAAGAAAGAAAGAAAGAAAGAAAGAAAGAAAGAAAGAAAGAAAGAGGGAGGGAGGGAGGGAGGGGGGAAGAAAGAGAGCCGTCATCAGAACAGAAGAGGGACTAGTTGGAAGGGAGTTATTGGGACAGAAGGAAGTATTGGGAATAGATTATGATCAAATTACATTATGTTCAAGTATGAAACTTGTCAATGAAGAAAAAAAATTTTTTAAATTATTTGCTTACAGCTTGACTTCCTTAAGACATGTTCTATTTGGTTTTGTAATTACCTTATTTTGACCTGAAGTGACCAGAAAAAAGTCACTTTATTTAGGGTAGAGTGTAGCCAGTGTATTTCCTTAGTAGCTCAGGGTTTTGCTGCTAGGCTATTTTATATAACCTCTGCAGCAAGGTGTTCTTGTGATCATGCTGCCCAGTAAGCAACATAAATTCCTTTAAGAAGCAGCTTATCTTTTCTAATCTCCCCCTGTCATAAGACTCTGGCAGCAGACTGACCTATTTCTAGAGGCTAACTCTGAAGCTAGTACACTGGGCCTGCCCTGCCCCAGCAGGGTCGTTCTACAGCACACTACCTCGTGAGCACAGCTGATCACTTGCATGGTTAGAACTCAACCCCATTCTCTCTCTCCCGTATTGCACAGCCTCACTTAAGACTTGAACCAGCAAATATACATGCCCACGTGTATTAAGATTATTAAGGGGCTGGAGAGATGGCTTAGAGGTTAAGGCATATGCCTGCAAAGCCTAAGGGCCCCGGTTCAAGTCTCCAGGTCCCACGTAAGCCAGATGCATATGGTGGCGCATGCATCTGGAGTTCGTTTGCAGTGGCTAGGGGCCCTGGCGCGCCCATTCTCACTCTCTCTCTCCCCCTCTCTTTGTCTCTAATAAATAAATAAATAAATAAAATCTTTTTTAAAAAAGATTAGCCGGGCGTGGTGGCGCACGCCTTTAATCCCAGCACTCGGGAGGCAGAGGTAGGAGGATCACCGTGAGTTCAAGGCCACCCTGAGACTACATAGTTAATTCCAGGTCAGCCTGGGCCAGAGCGAAACCCTACCTTGAAAAACCAAAGGAAAAAAAAAAGATTATTAAGGCTTAAGGCTTAACCTACCTAAAACTGTGTGAAATCAACTGATGAGACAAACTGATTATGAGGGGGAATAGTTAAAACACTCCAACATCTATACAGAGTTTTTTCATTTGTCTCTATTTCATTTAGATTAGTAGTCCTGGTAAATTTGGTTGTACACATACTATATTCCACAGGCAATTAGAAGGCCTGTCAAGAGCAATAATTGTTATAATCCATTCAGCTTTAGGCAGACTTTAAAACTTGACTTTCACATAAACATTGGCATTTGAGTGTTTTAACTTTCATAGCTACTGTGTCACAAAAATGAGTTTATCTGCATTTGTTCTATGCTTGGTATATGTAAGACCAATGAAAACTACAGAGAATTCCCAGGCATTGTTTTTGCTTTTAGTTGGTGTGATGAACTGTCCTGGCTTGCCCAGGACTGAGGATGTCCCCCAAAATGTGGGTCTTTCTGCTTAGAGACCAAGAAAGTATCAGCTTCATTTCTGGTCCTCAACTTCCTCCCCATCAACCCTATTTTCAAGAGCACTAATGAGTGCGTAGATAGGCTGAAGAATGGGAAAAGTGGAAGAGGTTAGCTCACCATCTGCGCACAGCATTTACTCTGGGGCAATCAAGACTGGGGAAATGAAGGCATCAAAGGGGGCTGAAGGCTTTTCCAAGTACTTCAGACGTGAGTTCAGGCTGATGCCACTGCATCCTTTAATGCAGGGGATCCACTCACAGCCCTGTCTGATCACATCCCCGTGTGAAGCGGTAGTGGAAGAATTGTCCAATCTGGAAAGAATCGAGGTGTCCTCCAGACAGTGGTCCTCACTGTGGCTCTGGACTGGAAGCATCAGCAACAGCATTCCCCAGAACTTGATAGACGTGCACATTCTCTCAGGCCTGCCCCCATCCTACGGAACAGGAACCTCTGAGGACATCTATGTTTAATCAAGCCTCCCAAGGGGTCCTGATACGCATTGAAATATAAGAAACATCCCTACTAAGCAGCCACTCTTGTGGATGAGCAGTTTAGAACAAAGAGAGGAAGGTACTGTGTGGCCTGTGTGACCGCAAAAGTCTTTCCTGTGTGACAGACAGATGCCATCCAAGCTACCCAGGAATGCTTCCCCAGAGAGAGCAATGGTGTTCTCAGGCTGGGGCCACAGTGCTGGCACCACCCTTCCCCTGCCCAGCTGAATGTCAGTTTCAGGAATTGACCAGCAATTGTGTTATGGAAAACAAAGAGGTCGTAGTAAGCAGCCTTGTCACCACAGCCTGGTAATGTTTGCTTGTTGTTGCTCCTTAGCATTTCCATGAGGAGCTTGCCCTGCAGATGGTGGTCAGCACCGGCATGGTGAGAGAAACAGTCTTCAAGTACTCCTGGTTCTTCTTTGAGCTTCTGGTGAGATTCTTGCTTTTTCATTTGTACTCAGTGAGCAAAGCAGAGCACATGGCTGGAAGGCAGTGAGGATTCCCATGTCAGGACCTCACCTCTTACTCCAGCAGAGATTGTTCCCTGAAATACAACTGTTCTTCACCTTCCATCCATCTTCCACCAAACCTCATTGACTCTACTGTTAAAATCTGCCACCCATACTAAACTATATATATATTTGGCTGGAGAGATGGCTTAATGGTTAAGGTGCGCTTCCCTGTGAAGCCTAAGGACCCAGGTTCCACTCTCCAATACCCACGTAAGCCAGATGCACAAGGTGGCACAGGTGTCTGGAGTTCGTTTGCAGTGATTAGAGGCCCTCGCATCTTCTTTCTCTCTCTTCTGTCTCTTCTCATAAATAAATAAATAAGCAAAAAATATTAAGGGTGGCTGGAGAGATTGCTCAGTGGTTAAGGTATTTGCCTGCAAAGCCTAATGACCCAGGATCAATTCCCCAGTACCCACCATAAAGCCAGATGCACAATGATGCATACATCTGGAGTTCGTTTGCAGGGGCTAGAAGTCCTGACATGTCCATTCTCTCTCTCTCTCTCTCTCTCTTTCTCTAACTCCCTCTCTGTCTCTATCTTTCTGCTTGAAAATAAATTATAGATATAATCAATAATATATATGTATTATTGATTATGTATATGTACATATATATATTTTTTCACATATATGTCTGTATGTGTCTCCCTTCTGTCACATGTCATGGTTCCCACCAGGCCAAGCCACCATCATTTCTCTTGTGTCCCTCACAAGCACTAGTGTTCTCAGCCCATCTATCCTCCTAGGGCAGTCAATATTAAAAAGACTATGCCACTCTCTTCCTTAAACTCTTCAGTGGGGCTTGGGATGGCTTAGCAATTAAAGGCACTTGCTTGAAAAGCCTGCTGTCAATAAGGCATAATTTTTTTATCATGCCTTTTTTTAGCATGGATAGCTATGTATGATCCTATTATATAGCTCCATCTATAACTTTTTTTTTTTTTTTTTTTTTTTTTTGGTTTTGCGAGGTAGGGTCTCACTCTGGTCCAGGCTGACCTGGAATTAACTATGTAGTCTCAGGGTGGCCTCAAACTCTCGGCGATCCTCCTACCTCTGCCTCCCGAGTGCTGGGATTAAAGACGTGCACTACCACGCCCGGCTCTCCATCTATAACTTAATCTCATATGCCCCCTACCTCATTCAGCCATATTGTTCCCCTTCTAATTCTTCAAAGGTACTAAGAACTTTTCAACCTAAAGCCTTCTGGGGGTTCTTTCTCACTTCATACTTTTCACTCCCCAGTTGTTAAATACACTGTTTCTGCTTTTTAGTCTTAACCTTAAATGCCACCTCCTGAAGGGCCCTTCTCTGTCCACCTTGTCTTGTAATATGCCCTCTTTTTATTATGCTCCTTTCATGCCCCCAACCCATCTTCCTAGCACTATCACAATTTGACATTATTTATCTGTTTACCTTTTGGGCATCTAGAATTTTCTAGCCTCAGTATACCACTTGATATCATGAAAGCACTAACCAACTATGCTCATATTTGTTGGAAAATATTTGAAATTTAGGGCTGGAGAGATAGCTTAGTGGTTAAGGTATTTGCCTGTGAAGCCAAAGGACCCAAGTTTGATTCCCCAGGACCCACATAAGCCACATACACAAGGGGAACATGCGTCTCGAGTTCATTTGCAGTGGCTGAAGGCCCTGGTATGCCCATTCTCTCTTTCTCTCCCTCTCCCTCTCTTTCCCTCTTTCTCTCTCTCACTCAAATAAAATAAAAATAAATATAAATAAAGAAATCCTAAAAGAGACACATCCATCCATTAAAAAAGGAAAGTATATGAAATTTATGTGTCTGTTCACCTACAATGGCTCTCAGTCATCATAATTTCTTTCTTTCTTTCTTTCTGGTTTTTTTTTTTTTTTTTTTTTTTTTTTTTTGAAGTAGGGTTTCACTGTAGTCCAGGCTGACCTGGAAGTAACTATGTAGTGTCAGGGTGGCCTCCAATTCATGTCGATCCTCCTACCTCTGCTTCCCAAGTGCTGAGATTAAAGGCATGTGCCACCATACCCGGCCATCATAATTTCTTAATTTTAAAATAAGAATAATAGTGATGCCTATCTTTGCTTATTTACTAATGGTCATAAAAGGAATTTGGCACAAAGTCCACTAAGAATAAGAATACAAGCATTCCCCCCTTCTCTCTCTCTACTTCTTCTTTTCTTTTCTTTTCTTTTCTTTTTTGATTTTTCGAGGTAGGGTCTCTAGCCCAGGCTGACCTGTAATTCACTCTGTAGTCTCACAGTGGCCTCCAACTCACAGCGATCCTCCTACCTTTGCCTCCTGTGCTGGGTTGAAAGGTGTGCACCTCCATGCCCAGCTGTTCTCTACCTTCTTCTTTCCATCCTTTCCTTTGTTCATTTTCTTGTAGTACTGGGGATTGAACCAAGGGCCTCACAGTGCCAGACAAGTGCTCTTCACTAACCTTCATTCCTCCATGTTGATAAATAGAAATAGAGATGAAGTGATACTAAGTGGAAAAGGTAGAACAGCACAAAACCAACTGTACAAAATGTGTGAAAGGTTAGGATTCAGAATGACTGAGACTTAGTGAGAGTGGGAGCTTTTATTCCTTCCCCTGTGACATAAACTGAATAGTATTTTGAAAAGAAAAATGGTAGAATTTCTTCCTAAACTCTTTTTGGGTGTATGTGAGTTCAAGCCTGGGAGGAGGGCAATGCTGAACAATCAGAGAGCGGAAAGGGGTCAAAAGAAATGAAGACAGTCCCATATCAGGGAGAAACAGGAAGCAAAGTGTGACTGAGGTACATAGAAGCTAGGCTCTTGCCACAGAAACAGTCTAAGATATGAACCCTTTAGAGGGTCAAAGTCCCAAGCCTTTGTTTAAGAATGATCCCAAGACACTGTTCCAACTCCCTACAACGGAATCCCATAAGGGGTGTTTGCTAGAATAAAGCAGTCTTGAGCCTGTCCTCCCTCTAGCTACCAGGAAAATTAGAAGGCGCCGAGGCAGCAGTGTGCCCTTACCTGTCTTCCCAGGTGACATCTAAGCACATCTGCAGTGCACTGGTCCATACCACCTCTGCTTTAGGGATTTGGAATTCTGACCAATTCAGCACTAGCATTTTGTCTAAAAGCCAGGCTGGCTAAGGCTATGGCTGATGCTCACCTGCCTGAGGGGTGAACAGTCTCAGCAGGGACACCTGAGCTCTACACCCTGGCATGAAATGGGCTGGCCACAAAACTTACTCCCCTCTTTTTTTTTTTTTTTTTTTTTTTTTTTTTTTTTTTGAGGTAGGGTCTCTCTGTAGCCCAGGCTGACTTGGAAGTCACTAGGTAGTCTCAGGGTGGCCTTGAACTCACGGCAATCCTTCTACCTCCACCTCCCGAGTGCTGGGATTAACGGTGTGTGCCACCTCGCCCGGCTTCACTCCCCTTTTTTCTTGAGGCATGAGAAGTATTAAAACCAACACACCACACCCTGTATGTTCTCTTTCTACTTACCCAGCTCATCCACCATCAAGCTTCCCTGTCAAGCTGATCCACTTGGGTCATGTTGTGCATCTGGCTTATGTGGGATCTGGATAGTCAAACATGAGTCCTTAGGCTTTACAGGCAAGCATCTTAACTGCTGAGCTATCTCTCCAGCTGCAATTTTTTTAAATTTTATTTTATTTATTTGCAAGAGAGAGGGAGAAAGAGGCAGAGAGAGAGAGACAGAATGGGGACACCAGGGCCTTCAGCCACTATAGTTCATTAAATGAACTCCAGACACATGTGCCTTGTGCATCTGGCTTACATGGGTACTGGGGAATCAAACCTGGGTCCTTTGGCTTTGCAGGCAAACACTCTAACCACTAAGCCATCTCTCCAGCCCAGCATTCCAATCTTACATGTCTTAAATTATTTACACATTTGCACTCGTGTATGCACTTTTCCTAGTCATTGTTAGCTCTTATTATTCACTGTAGTTGCTGGACAGGTGACCACACTCCTTACTCAGCGATTCTCAAGCCCCACTATGTGAGCGTTTCAATAGCAGCTCTAAGGACTCTTGAAGCCATTTTTGCTACCTCATTAAAAACTTGTATGAGAGCCTTAGTTACCTGCACAGCACACGCCAAAGCTAAAGAGGGACTTGCCTCTTCTCAACCAGGGAGGGACAGAGCCTTACATACAAGTTCTTATCCTTCAGCATTTTGCCTCTTTAGGAAGCCCAAAGTCTCAAAACATCTTCTCAGCCCAACACACTTTCCATTCAGACATCACCTTTAGTGGGGTTACCTCATCCCCAGTCGTGAACTTCGTGTTGCTTAGCTTGAGTTAGCGTGAGTGGTTCCACAGGCCGCTTTAGAGCTCCCTTTAAAGGGAAGCTTTCATTTTCTGATGATATAACAATTACTTTGTCCTTCCCATAACCCCGGGAGCATCTGGCATCCCCGAGAAAAAGAAAACAACAACATCCAGAGGGCATCGAACATCTTCCAATATGTGTGCCAGGCACTGCTTAAAACAATCTAACATTATTTCATTGAATCCTCATATAGCCGTGATGCAGGAGTCTATGATTCCCAGTTTAGGCAAAGGTAGTGGCCAGAGACAGGCCTCCAGGTCCACCCAAGGCTTTGATTATGTTGCCTCTAATTGCAGAGAGCTTAGAACCATGGGAAAGGTGTAAAGAAAAATGCCTTCAATCTTGCACATTTATATACTAGGACTTGGTGGACCCGAAAGAGAAAGAGAAAGCCAAAGTGAGTGCCCACCCGTAAGGACCCCCTTATGCTACCCAGATGAAATAGTTGGAAGAAAGGTTGGTCAGCATACCAACCAACCATGGCTCTGCAGGCTGTAGCCCCTCTGTCAGTGTCCCAGAAAGGGCAGAGTGGCATTACTCACAAGGGTTAACTGAGAAGCATTCATCCCAACACCTCTGCCTGGGATTTTTACAGCAGCTGCCAGAAACCTTTATCTGTCCTCACTCTAAAGAATCCAGGAGCCAGGCGTGGTGGCGCACGCCTTTAATCCCAGCATTCGGGAGGCAAAGGTAGGAGGATCGCCATGAGTTCAAGGCCACCCTGAGACTACATAGTTAATTCCAGGTCAGCCCGGGCTAGAGTGAGACCCTACCTTGAAAAACCGAAAAATGAAAAAAACCAAAATAAATAAATAAATAATAAGAAGAATCCAGGAGCCAGGCATGGTGGCATGTACCTTTAATACCAGCACTCAGGAGGCAAAGGTAGAAGGATCACTGTGAGTTTGAGGCCACCCTGAGACTACATAGTGAATTCAGGTTAGCCATTCTAGCCTGGGCTAGAGCAAAGCCCTACCTTGAAAGAAAAGAGAAACATTACCATTACTGGGAGCACCCTATGGCAGTAGGAGTGAGGGATATAACCTTTCTGTTCTCCCACCAATGACTAAGGCTTGAGCCTCCCATCCACCAACTACAGCCAGAAGCCAAAGGGAGAAAGGCTGGTGGAGAAAATGTTGCAGTACATAAACACCTCCCCCCAGATTCACAGCTGGAGGAAGGCAAGAAAACACGTGAGAGCTGTGGTGGAGGCAAATGGAAGTGACCAGGCCCCAGAAGGCCTTGGCAAAGACTGATCTCAGACCCAGACAAAACCCTCAGTCCTCCATACATTCCTATATACCTACCCATGTGTGCCCAGAAAGCCACTTAAAAACGAGTTCTGTTTTCCCTTGAGAAGGTTGATGAGAAAGGAACACCAGGCACCTTGGGCTTAGCCAGCAACCTGGACAGTTTCACACCTTTCACTTCTGGTGCCCGGGCGCTAATGTGCAGCCACTTTGTCACACAAGCTGGGGCGTCCAGTCCTCGGGTGCCTTTCACACTTGCTAATGAATGAGGCCCTGTGCTTCTACAAACTGCTGAGCCAGACCTTGGAAACCCAGCAGTAACTAGGTGACCTAGTTCACTCAGGACGTGATGTTCTACATTAAGGGGTTCCTGAAAGGTAACCCTTCCCTGGACCACAAAGGCAAATATGAGGGAAAAGATTTTTCTACCTCACTGAACCGTGTAAATAATGATCTGAGAATCCACTGAAATTTCTCCTGTGTTCTTCGGTTGAAACCCAGAGACACAATAGCTGGTAGATTGCTGACAGTCTGGAAAGAGGCCATTCGTTGGAAGTATGGTATTGTGAGAATTATTTATTTGGCTGTAGGATGGCCAGACTCAGCAGGCAGGAGCCAAATGCAGCACAGAGTTCTAAACGCCTGGCGTTAGGGTGGGTTAGCCAACAGAGGATCAGGATTGGGGTCATCCAGACAAAAAGGCCTTGTCTTCCATAGTCCTTGCTTGGGAATGTAATGAGAGAGAGGCTTTTATGGGACAAGAACAGCGTCCAGTTGGCAGCCATGGTTCAAGTTCTCTCGGGAAGTGTGTGTGGCTGTGAAAGACATGGACATGTCTATGTGTCCAGAGCCAGACAAGACCCTACAGGGAGGCGGCACCTAAGAAGATCTTATCTTAGGTTTGCTGAGCTGCTCAGGGATTTATCTGAAATGTGAAGCACACAAAGGCCACTTCTCTGTTTTCCCCTCTTGTTTAAGTGATGACAGAAATGGGTGGTCTTGCATTCTGAGAAACAGAAATCTGCAGTTACCACATGAAAGTTCTTCCATATTGTTCTTACCAGTGGAAGCCAGTTTCCACACAACTCTGTAGCCATGGCCTGGGGACAATTGTGTGGGTCACTGTCCCACAAATTGCTTTTTGTTGTTCTCAGGGTTGGGTTTTATTTTATTTTGTTTTATTTTATTTATTTATTATTCACTTATTCATTTATTTATTTTTGTATTTTTCAAGGTATGTCTCACACTAGCCTAGGCTGACCTAGAATTCACTCTGTAGTCCCAGACTGGCTTCAAACTCACAACAATCCTCCTATCTCTGCTTCGTGAGTGCTGGGATTAAAGGCATACACGATCACACCTGGCTAGCGTTTGGGTGTTTTGTTTTTGAGCCAGAGTCTCATTGTGTATCCCTAGCTAACCTGGAACTTGCCATTATAGACCAAACAGGCTTCATATTTTCAGCAACCCTCCTGCCTGTGCCTCCCAAGTGCTAGGATTACAGGCAGGCGCCACCATGCCCAGCTGGCAGATGCTTTTTGCAGTGACGTTCTGACTAGCCTGGACAAATGCATGGAAATAACCTCAGAGTGACGGCACCAAACCATAAATTGGAACTCCCATTAGACTATCCCAGTGCCTCCCTGCAGCTGTTCACAAGGGTAAGACTCAACCTCACATAAAGTCAAAGGGGACGTATGGTCCCAGGAATCTCCTGACCCTAGGAAGATCCCCCAAAAATGAATATATTCTGCACTTTAAGCTGTAATATCTGTGAAGCCAGTGTTATATTACCAGTTGGTTGATTGATTGCCAAATTGACCTCAAAACATGATTCCCTAGAAGCTGAGCATGGGAGCACAGGCCTCAAATCCCTGCACTCAAAAGGCTGAGGGAGGAAGAAGGCAACTCCAGTCCAACCTGGGCTGTGATAAGACTGTCTCAATGGGCTGGAGGGATGACTTAGTGGTTAAGGCACTTGCCTGCAAAGCCAAAGGACCCAGGTTCAATCCCTCCAGACCCACATAAGCCAGATGGACATGGTGGCACATGCATCTGGAGTTCGTCTGCAGTGGCTGGAGGCCCTGGTCCACCCATTCTCTCCCTCCCTCTCTCTCTTTCTCTCTCTCTCTCTCAAATAAATAATTTAAAAAAAAAAAAGACTCTGCCTCAAAAACAAAGCAATGAAACCTCGTGGTTACATTTTCAGCTAGCCAGCACTATCCTGCTCAACTCCCCTGTCCACATCACTGTAAAGTCAGGAGCAAAAAAGACTCAGTTCCCACCCAAACAGCCTCACAAACTGCCTTGGTAGGTCCTGTGCGGTGTGCTGTGACAGCCTGAAGACACCTGTGTGGGTGTGGAGCCCAGCCTCACTCTGCCTTCCAGGGTGGAGGCAGCTAAGGCAAAGGGAGCCTTCTGACATTGGTGCTGAACAGTTGGCCCTGGCTTTGTCAGCAGTAAGAAGGGAGCCCCCTGACTTGGGGTCAAGGAGAGGACACCCTGCCCACCTCCGGCCACCAGGGAAACCATTCGATCGTCGAAAGCATTTGGTAGTCCAGAGCCAGCTGGGCACCACCAGCACCGGTCAGATGTCAGAAAGTCCATTGTGAAAGAGCTTTTCTTCGGGCTGTCCTCCTGCACATTGGATAAGCAAGTCCCCGTCTCTATGCTGACATTTCCTCTGTCCTCTGTAGGTGAAAAGCATGGCCCAGTATGTACATAACCTGGACAAACGGGACAGTTTTCGGAGAAATCGTTTTTCTGACCGCTTCAAAGATGACATAACTACCATTGTTAATGTGGTCACCTCGGAGATCGCAGCCCTGCTTGTAAAACCTCAGAAGGTAACCATGTGGGTCCACTTTCTAAATTGTTTGCTTTGCACATATTCCTTTCATAAGCTGAGAAAATAAGCGTCATTTGAAAACAGTAGTTAAAATATACTGGAATGGACTGGACTAAAGTGATGGCTTAGTGGTTAAGGCACTTGCCTGGGAAGCCTAAGGACCCAGGTCTGAGTCCCCAGTACCCATATAAGCCAGATGCACAAGGTAGCACATGTGTCTGAAGTTTGTTTGCAGTGGCTGGAGGCTCTGGAACACCCATTCTCTCTATCTGCCCTTCTCTCTCTCTCTCTCTCTCTCTCTCTCTCTCTCTCACACACACACACACACACACACACACACACTGGACTGAACCATGGTGGGGCCAAGAGTTGCTATCAAGAAATTATAGCCGGGCGTGGTGATGCACGCTTTTAATCCCAGCACTTGGGAGGCAGAGGTAGGTGGATTACTGTGAGTTTGAGGCCACTCTGAGACTACACAGTGAATTCCAGGTCAGCCTGGACTAGAGTGAGACCCTACCTTGAAAAAAAAAGAAAAGAGGGGAAAAAAAGAAATTATAATGTGGGCTGGAAAATGGTTTAACATTTAAGGCACTTGCCTGCAAAGCCTAAGGACCTATGTTTGATTCTCCAGGACCCATGTAATCCAGATGTACAAGATGGTGCATGCATTTGAAGCTCATTTGCAGTAGCTGTGGTCCCTAACATGCCCATTCTCTCTATCTGCCTCCTTCTCTCTCTCTCCCCAATAAATAAATAAATACAATAAAAAATTATAATGTGTTCTAACATTGGAATTATTTTATTAATGTAGATATGAGTGAGGATGATAATTTTCCAAAAGTCTAGAAAAGTCCAGTCTGCAAATATTATACCTCCTTCAGGCAGTCATGTGGCCTGTCCATGGATAGGCCACCTAGGGAGTGCTGAAGGAGCTGGAGGACTTCCTGGCCGTGCTGTGGAAATCTGTGTCTGTATCCCATCCCTGTCCAGCCCAGGAACTTGGCCACATGACCTGAATTTGCAAACTCCACCTTTTAATAGGACAAGAGTAGTTTCAAATTATATTGTCAATAGTGACAGAATTGATTTATCAATTTATCAATTATTTATTCTTGATAAAGAATATAAATGTAAAAGGGTGTTAAAAACTCCTTCATAAATAGGAACACTGAGAAATGTATTTTTTTATTTTTGTTTTTTTTAACATTTTTTTAAATTTTATTTATTTATTTGAGAGAGAGAAAGAATGGGCACGCCAGGGCCTCCAACCACTGCAAACAAACTCCAGAAGCATGTGCCTCCTTGTGCATCTGGCTTATGTGGGGCCTGAAAAAGTAGAACCAGATCCTTTGGCTCTGCAGGCAAACACCTTGACTGCTAAGCCATCTCTCCAGCCCTTGGGGGGTGCATTTGAGGTAGGGTCTCACTCTGGCCCAGGCTGACCTGGAATTAACTATGTAGTCTCAGGGTGGCCTAGAACTCACAGCAATCCTCCTACCTCTGCCTCCCAAGTGCTGGGATTAAAGGCGTGCACCACCACGCCCAGCTGAGAAATAATTTTTAAATTTAAATTAAATTAAATTTTGAAAAAAACCTGGCCCCAACTATAACTCTGACCTCTGTTAGGCTAGAAACTGTGTGTGGTTGGGAAAAAGAAAATTCTTAGGTAAAAATTGAGTCTTTTATCCTGATTGGATTTTTTAAAAATAATCCTTATAAATTAAGAATCTGGAGCTGGAGAGATGGCTTAGCAGTCAAGGCACTTGCCTGAAACCTAAGGACCCAGGTTTGATTCTCCAGGTCCCATGTAAGCCAGATGCACATGATGGCACATGTGTCTGGAGTTCATTTGCAGTGGCTAGAGGCCCCGGCATGCCCATTCTCACTCTTTCTCTCCCTCTCTCCCTCTCTGTCTCTAATAAATAAAAATAAATCTTTAAAAATAAAAAAATTAAAAAGAATCTGTCTCTTTGAAGACAGTGGGTACATTTCAAGTTAGTTTGCCAAATAATAAAGAGAAGATGGAGGAATGGTGTTGTATGCCCAAAACCCCAAGATTCAGGATGCTGAGGTTCAAGAATTTGAGATCAACCTTTGAGCTACAAAGCCAGACCCCATGTCAAAAAGCTTAAAAAAAAATAATAATAATTTTAATAATAATAATAATTTAAAAATTCAGAATCAGCCAGGCATGGTGACGCACATGGTGACTCCCAACACTTGGGAGGTACACACATATATACTTCTATCATTCACACCAAAAAAACACTTGGGAGGCAGAGGTAGGAGGATCACTGTGAGTTCGAGGCCAGGCTGAGACTACATAGTGAATTCCAGGTCAGGCTGGACTAGAGTGAGATCCTATCTCAAAAAACCAAAACAATTCAGAATCAATAAATGCATATAGAAAATGAGGTCAACAACACACATGTAGGAACAAGGGTGACGAGAGGAAACTGCAGCTAAATAGTCACGGAGCATAACCACTTGGCTTCACCTGACGGTCATGGCCATCCCGTAAAGGCTAAGATGGTCATGGCTTTGCCCAGTGTCTCCCAGAGGGTCAGCAGCTAATATAATAGCACATGCCTCTCCCAGGGTCCCCACCAGGGCCCTGGGACTTGCTGCCCATGGCTTACCCATAATGATTTGTCTGTGTGTTTGTTCCTAAGGAAAGTGAACAGGCGGAAAAGATCAACATCAGCCTGGCTTTCTTCTTGTATGACCTCCTGTCACTCATGGACCGTGGCTTTGTCTTCAACCTCATCAAACATTACTGCAACCAGGTGAGTACTCCTCGAGCTGCCCTTTCTGCTTCTTCACTCTCACTTGCTGGTCAGTGCCATGGAGTAAGCCCTACCCACCTGGACTTCGAGGAACTCTCCTCCTGTCTGTGCCATGGGAATCCTTCCAATGCCCCAGTCCCCCTGATTCCTTGAGCATCTATTTATCAACACAGTCAAAAAGTTAATCTGCTAGAATTGCAGTTTGTTGCTGAGGTGATCTGATAACTCCAGTGTAATATTTAACAGAGGTGACATGACTATGCATTTGTTCATTGACCAGACTGAGTTCAAAATACAAGGTTTCTTTCCACTAACTAGAGTTTGATAACTAAATTGCTATTGTGACATCTTCATGTTAGAAAAACCTGATAAAAATCAAAGAGATTTCGGGCTGGAGAGATGGCTTAGCAGTTAAGGCACATGCCTGTGAAGCCTAAGGACCCCTGTTTGATTCTCCAGGTCCCACGTTAGCCAGATGCACATGGTGGTACATGTGTCTGGAGTTCATTTGCAGTGGCTAGAGGCCCTGGCGCACCCATTCTCTCTCTCTTTCTCTCTCTCTCTCTCTCCCTCTCTCTGTCTAAAACAAATAAATAAATAAATAAATAAATAAATAAATAAATAAATAAATAAATAAAATATTTTTTGAAAAAAATCAAAGAGATTGAGTTGGAGAAATGGCTCAGCAGTTAAGGTGCTTGCCTGTGAAACCTAAGGACCCAGGTTCGATTCCCCAGTACTCACATAAGCCAGATGCAGATGGTGGTACATGCATCTGGAGTTTGTGTGCAGTGGCTAGAGACCCTGGTATACCCATTCTCTCACTCTCTATCTGCCTTTTTCTCTCTAAAATAAATGAATTAATTAAATATTTTAAAAATCAAAGACATTGAATTTCACTTGGCACAAACAAGTATTTTTTTTAATTTTTAAATTTAGTTTAATTTATTTGAGAGAGATGGGCAGAGAAAGAGAGAGAACATCAGCATGCCAGGGCCTCCAGCTGCTACAAACAAACTCCAGATGCATATACCATCTTGTACATCCGACTTACATGGGTCCTGAGGAATCAAACCTGGGTCCTTTGGCTTTGCAGCCAAACGCCTTAACCACTAAGCCATCTCTCCAGCCCAAGCAAATAATTTTATAATCTACATGCAGCATATCAGTTCTACCCCCAGAGTTTTTAATGTAACTCTATTCATTCACTGTCCCCCTCAAAATGCCCTAGCAATAAGAATATAAATAGCAGATGTTACTATTCCACTGCTATCCTTTCTCCCCCTCTGTCCTCTGTCCTCTCTTCTCTCTTCTTTTTCTTCTCCTCCTCCTCCTCCTCATCTCTCTCTCTCTCTTTTTCACTGCATTCTTTTATTATTTTTTTTTTGAGAGGGAAAGAATGGGTGTGCACCTCCTTGTGCATCTGACTTACGTGGAGCCTGGAGAGTTGAACCAGGATCCTTTGGCTTTGCAGGCAAACATCTTAACCACTAAGCCATCCCTCCAGCCCCTCTCAGTGCATTCTTACTGTACCATTACCACTGTGACCACTACTATCACTCACTACCATCCTCCCCACCCATACCACCATCACCACCACCCAACTGTTAGTGGTTAGTGACTTTAAGTAAGTCATTCAAATTATATGGTTCTCAATTCCCGTTTTTTTTTTTTTTTTTTTTTTTTGTTTGTTTTTTTAGGTAGTGTCTCACAATAGTCCAGGCTGACCTGGAACTCACTATGTAGTTTCAGGTGGCCTTGAACTCATGGTGATCCTCCTACCTCTGCCTTCCAAGTGCTGGGATTAAAGGTGTGCACTACCATGCCCAGCCCTCAATTCTCTTTTTGTTTGTTTGTGTTTATGGGTGTGCATATGCCACAATGCATGTGTGGAGAACAAAGGCCCTGCATCAAATGAGGTAGAAGGCAAGGACCAACACCTGAAAGTCGTCCTCTGACCTCCACACACATGCCAGGGCACATGCATGCCCATACTCACACACACATGTATATTCATACACACCAAAAAAGTAAGTTTGTCGTGTGTTAGTGGGTGTGAGTCGGCAGTGAAGAAATGTACAATGCCACAGCAATACATGGAGACGGTCTCTGGCTCATGGCCTTAAAACCCCCTTCCAAACAACCTAAACCAAACCCCTGAGGGTCCTCAAGGACCTTCTGGTATGGAAGCAGGATAGGAAGAGAGAATCCTAAGGATGCTTCACCATCTTATGTCTCCGACCACCAGCCCCTGGGGTAGATCTTCTGTCCCAGGAGCCACCCAAGGAAACACTTCACTTCCTCATTGCCCTCCCCTTTGGTGGTTAGGATTCCAGAGCACTGGACCACTATCAAATCCAAGTTCATCTTTTTGTTAAAGCTTTGGGTTGGCTGCATGGAGAGATCTCACAGCACCATCCCAAGCTGGGGTTAGCTGCACACATGTGGGCACTTCTCATTCCAGAAGGGCAGGGAGGTCATCCAAGGTGGACCTCCACCACCTGCCTCGGTGAATGCGCTTTTAATTTTTGCTTGGTCACTTTTTTCTCTTTTCATTTTTTCCTTTTTCTTTTAGTTTTCTGCTTTCTTTTTCTTCCTCTCCCTCCTCTCAGCTTCCAAAGAGCCACACACAGATCAGCAGTACAGAGGCCCAGGTTCTGATCCTAGTGACTCCTTTCCCACCTCTTTTCAGGAAGCATCAGCCTTCCAGGCACTAGTTTCCTCGTCTGTACAAGCCAAGGTGTGTTAGACGTCTGCAGGCTTTGACATTCTGCTCCCATGCTCTGTGACTGCCAGTAGCACTCAGGCCAACACTAGCCACTGACGCCAGTCCGCGGTGACTTTCTCCTTGATCCAGCCATCTAGACACAATGAACTTCATCCCTGCACAAGTTAGATTCTTTCAAAGGCTTTTAGTTTGATCATTTTGCATAGGCCATTTCATTCTGTCATGTTTTCTTCTGTTCAAAGACTGTGGGTTGGGGAGATCACTAAGAGGTTAAAGGTGCTTTCTTGCAAAGTCTGCTGGCCCAGATTCAAGTCTCCAATACCCACGTATAGCCACAAGCAGAAAGTGGACCCTAGAACACTCCTTCTCATTCTCTCTCTCTCTCTCTCTTTCATAATAAATAAAAATGTTGGGCTGGAGGGATGGCTTAGCAGTTAAGGCATTTGCCTACAAAGCCAGAGGACCCAGGTTCGATTCCCCAGGACCCATGTTAGCCAGATGCACAAGGAGATACATGCATCTGAAGTTCGTTTGCAATGGCTGGAGGCCCTGGCATGCCCAATCTCTCTCTCTCTCTCCTTCCCTCTTTCTCTGTCAAATAAATAAATAAATAATATTTAAAAATAAATTAAAATGTTTTTTAGAAAGAAGAGATGGGCCAGGCGTGGTGGCACGTGCCTTTAATGCTAGCACTTGGGAGGCAGAGGTAGGAGGATCACCATGAGTTCAAGGCCACCCTGAGACTACATAGTGAATTTCAGTCAGCCTGGGCTAGAGTGAGACCTTACCTTGAAAAACCAAAATAAATAAATAAATAAATAAATAAGAGGGAGGAGGGAGATGGAAGCTAGATCAAAAGCAAACACACTAGCTTTTAAAAAGGGGGAGGAGCAGCTGGAAAAATGGCTTAGTGGTTAAGGTGCTTGCCTGTGAAGCCTAACAACCTAGGTTTGATTCTGCAGGACCCACCTAAGCCAAATGTACATGGTGGCACATGCGTCTGGAGTTTGTTTGCAGTGGCTAGAGGCCCTGGCACACCCATTCTCACTCTCTCTCTCTTTCTCTCTTTCCTCTTTCTAAAATCAATTAATTAATTAAAACTTTTTTTAAAATTGCCATGAGTTCAAGGCCGCCCTGAAACAACATAGTGAATTTCAGGTCAGCCTGGGCTAGAGCAAGACCCTACCTTGAAAAACCAAAATAAATAAAAAAGATGGCTTGAGTGATCGCTCAGTGGTTAAAGGCACTTGCTTGCTTGCAAAACCTGATGGTCCAGGTTCCATTCCCCAATGTCCATGTAAAGCAAGATGTACAAAGTGTCACGTGTGTCTGGAGTTCATTTGCAATGGCAGGAGGCCCTGGTATACACTCTCTTTCTCTCTCTCTCTTTCTCTCTCTCTCTCTGCCTCTTTTGTCTCTGACCAAAAAAAATAAAGAAAATTGAAAAAACAAAACAAAAGACTTTATGGCCATGGCCGTGACCTTACTCTTTCATCAATAGTCATTAGCAGGGAACTCTGCTTCTCTACTCACTATTTCTCTCATGTGTGCCACTAAGCTATGTAGGGCTTCTGAAGCTGCATGGGTTCTGATCTCTGTGCAAAGGAAGTCTCAGTAAGTACACCCCTGCCCCTTTTCTAAATATCACTCAAATGAATTTTGAGATGTCTATCTGTAATGAAGTTTCAAGATGGTTTTATTTTTTTAATTTATTTATTTAATTTATTTTATTTTATTTTATTTTATTTTATTTTATTTTTTTGGTTTTTCGAGGTAGGGTCTCACTCTAGCTCAGGCTGACCTAGAATTCACTCTGTAGTCTCAGGGTGGCCTCAAACTCACGGCAATCCTCCAACCTCTGCCTCCCGAGTGCTGGGATTAGAGGCATGCACCACCACGCCTGGCTCAAGATGGTTTTAAATATACTCACAGTAGGACTCTGTCAAACATACTTACTGAGCTTTAAATTCTAATAGCTGGCTTCATCTCCCAAGCTCTTTGTAAGTAACCCTAAAAGTGAGCATGTGACCAAGGCTTAGTGGGTTCAGTTTTCTGGGGGTGCCGGGAGCCCAGAGTCAGCCAGGAGGGCTCAGTGGAAGGGAGTGAGTTCCGGCTCCTGTTCCTACACAGAGGTTGTGCTTTATTTCCTACCACATCTGTAATGACGATCACTTAAGTAAATGTCCTAACTGTGGATTGAGTCTACACACAGAATGCCCCATAGTATGATGAAGTCTAAAGAGGTTAACAATGTAAGTTATAGTTTAGAACACTGCTGTCCGTGTGAGGCATGACTGTTTGCAAGGATGGCATGCTTCAGCTTCCTCTGCTGGAGCAGAAGGGGCTTGGTTGAATATTTAGGGGCACCAGGTCCATCAGACCTCCTCCTTCCCTGGCTTGGCTGCTACAGGCTGCCTCTCCCTTAGGTCTTACTGCTTTCAACTCACCCGAGGAAAGCGAGGGGTCTTCTAGACTCTCACCATTGTCAGCTGTTCATGGCTTGTCTCATGGTTTATTGAGTTGAGTGTTATTGTTGGTGTGTATGAGTGAGGTGACACGTGTACCACGCTGCATAGATGGAGGTGAGAGGTGTCGGTCCTCACTCTCTACCTTGCTTGAGGCATGGTCTCCTATTGGTCACCACTGTGTACACCAGGCTAGCTGGCCCGCGCATTTCTGGGGATTCTCCTGTCTCTTTTATTTTTATTTTGGGGGGGGGTTCAAAGTAGGGTCTCAGTCTAGCCCAGGCTGACTTAGAATTCACTATGTAGTCCCAAGGGTGGCCTTGAACTCACGGAGATCCTCCTACTTCTGCCTCCCAAGGGCTGGGATTGAAGGTGTGCACCAACACACCCAGCTCTGTCTCCAACTCTTATCTTGCCACAGGTGTGCTGAGATTACAAACACTCACAATATTGCTCTGGCTTTGCAAAGGTTCTGGGGATTAAAACTCAGGTCCTGGGCTAGAGAGATTGCTTAGCAGTTAAGGCATTTGCCTGCAAAGCCAAAGGACCCAGGTTCGATTCCCCAGGACCCACATAAGCCAGCTGTACAAGGTGGCACATGAGTTTGGAATTTGTTTGCAGCAGCTGGAGGCCCTAGTGTGCCCATTCTCTGTGTGTGTGTCTTTTTCTTTCTCTTGCTTTCTCTCAAGTAAATAAAATAAAAATTTAAAAAACCCTCAGGTCCTCACACTTGAGCAGCAAGTGCTTTTACCACTGAGCCATCTCCCCATGATTTGTCTTGCAAACAAAGATTCCCCCCCCCACCCTCCCCCAACACTCTTGCGTCCCTCTTTTGCTTCCCGTGGTAGAGGAAATAGCTTGACTGACTTGGAGGTACAAAATACTTTCGTAAACAGTTTGATGCCTTCCTTTAGTGCAATGGATTGAAAACTTCCCAGTGAGGGCTTTAGTTACAAATTACTAAAGAACACTTCCGCATTAAAGCCCCCAGTCATACTCATTCATTTTACATGGTCCTGTGTGAGACCATGTCCTTTCATGTAGCTTCTCTGACACAGTGGGGATTGCATAAAATTCATTCCATTGTGTTACACTGAAGACTTACCCCGGACTTATTTTCAGCGCGGGTCTGCCATGGTACTACAGATGATACTCGCACTGGCGAGCGCAGCAAGAGTTGTCATTCTAGATTGCTGTTAGGCTAAACTTGTGAAGGGCAACAGTAGTGAACAGAAACTTGCAGGGCCTCCCTGGAATGGAATCTGCTGTCAAGTTTTTGTTAAATTAATTTCTTAATATACAGAGAAAGGAGATTTTAGTGTCTGTGGAATTCAAATCCAAATCTCCATCTTTTCATGTTTCTTCCCAGCTGTCAGCCAAGCTCAATAACCTTCCCACGCTCATCTCCATGAGGCTGGAGTTCCTGAGAATCCTCTGCAGCCACGAGCATTACCTGAACCTGAACCTCTTTTCTCTGAATGCCGACACGGCACCGGCGTCCCCCTGCCCCTCCATCTCCTCCCAGGTAACCAGTTAACTGAAGGAACTAGTCAAGCTGTTGCATTAATCAGCTTAGTTTGATCATGTAGGTGATCCTAGAAATGGCGTAGTCCTATTAAGATGAAGGAAACTCAAGCTGCCCAAACGATGGATTGATTTAGGTTTGGGCAATACCTGAAGTTATACTGTCTTAACTGACCATGTACTAGCTAAAGAGTTAGCTTCCTCCTAGACCCAAAGGGCCCTAATGAGGCCATTAAAGGAAGGAATATGTAAGCCCTAAGAAAATGAAGAAACTCATAGAAAAGTCTCAAATTTTCCTTTGACTGACAGTAACAAATTATTATATTATGCAAAGGCAGGGTTCCAAAGTCAAATGAGTTTTGGAAACCATGTGCTAACAAGATTTTGTTGCAGTAATCATATGAGCATTTAACTTGTTAATGTAAATGTAAAATGTCCTGAGATGGAAGGGAGGATGGAGTGTACAAACCAGTAATTCCCAACATGATTTGATTGTGGAAGCATTTATTCTCACGGAGGTTTCTCAAGAGACTCGTGTCCTCTAGAAAACCCTTAAGGAAGTGCTGTTTTATAGCCACAATTCATCTGTGGGAAACACTCAGTAGTTCAGAGGAGCCGGCAAGACACATCAGATTAGTATTGGGTACTATTTCTGCTGCCCATTTCTTGACAGCAGCATGAAAGCTTGTCTGGTTAATTTTCTAAAATGTGCTGTGCAGCGGCATGCACCTGTACACCCAGGGCTCAGGGGGCTAAGGCAGAAGGATCACTTGAGCTCAGGGATTCCAGACCAACCTGGGCAACAAAGTGAGACCCAAACATGGGCTAGGGTACAGCTGTCTGACGTCTGTCCACTGCAGCTGCTCTGCGTAAGTCCCGAGGCTTCCCTGAGCCAATCTTGCTGTGGTCCTCTCCCCACATTCCTGTTCTGGGTACCCCAAGGAGTTAACAGATCCCCCCCCCAGAGTCCCTGCTCAGTCAAGCATGAGGACGTGCAGAGACACTGCCATTGCTCTTAGTAAAGTGTAACATATGCGCCCTATATAAGAACTGCAGATAGGAATGGCCAGGAGCAATGAGTCTGACATTTCCTTGCTCGACACGGCTTCTGGTTGCAGGCCAGCAACATTCAGACAATACTGAGGTGACCTTCAGAAGCAGTGCTGGGTAAACAGGCCATAGCCATGGGATTGAGTGAAATTCTCATGTCCCTGCCCTCATTTACCCTGGTCGTTTTGTCTTCAACTTTTGATTTTGGTTGGGGAAAAGAGTGTTATCTACTTTTCTCTTCTTGCACTTGCTGCTTTTGTGCTGATGGGACTCAAACCCAGCAACCTTCATGTAGGTTAGGAAAACGCTCTAGCAGTGAGCTATACCTTAGCCCAATTTCTCAACAGACCCCGAGTATCTCGGTTTCCTCACTTGCCACGTGGGCCATGGGTTCAGGCTGGCTAGTAGTTACAGGGTCTGCCCAGAGCTGGTGCTCCAGGCTGGTTCAGGTCCAGCTCATGGCACTCACGACACTGCCCTTGTACTTCTGTAGAACTCCAGCTCCTGCTCGAGCTTTCAGGACCAGAAGATCGCCAGCATGTTCGACCTGACCCCGGAGTACCGCCAGCAGCACTTTCTCACTGGCCTCCTCTTCACCGAGCTGGCTGTGGCCCTGGACGCCGAAGGGGATGGGTACGTAGCGGACATTTCAGATACAGAGCAGAAACAAACAAACCTTTAATCCCAGCACTCAGGAGGCAGACATAGGAGGCTAGCCGTGAGTTCGAGGCCACCCTGAGACTACAGAGTGAATTCCAGGTCAGCCTGGGCTAGAGTGGGCTTACCTCAAAAAAAGGGGGGGGCTTCAACTGGGCATGGTGGTACATGCCTTTAATCCCAGCACTCCAGAGGCAGAGGTAGGAGGATCACCATGAGTTCAAGGCCACACTGAGACTACATAGTGAATTCCAGGTCAACCTGGGCTAGAGTGAGACCCTACCTCAAAAAACAAAACAAAACAAACAACAACAACAAAGTATTTTGACAAAGTTTGCAGTTAAACTCCTTGGGGTAGCAAAACACTTCTGTGTTCACCAGGCCCAAGGGGTAGAAGTACTGAGCCTTGAGAAAATGACACCCACCCAAGTAAAGAAGGGCAGGACGGGGCAATACAAGATTCATCCATGATTTGTTTTGCAGCACTGGGTACCCAACCCCAGGCCCCATGCATGTTTGATAAACACTCTACCACTGAGCCACACTCCCAGCCCCAAAATGACTTGTGAGTGTCTTAAGCAGAATTTACCAAGAATGCTTTGGTGAGCGAATTTTCTGGGGATGAAGCCATGTTGGGTTGGTGGGGTTGAGTCCAGAGCCTTGCACATGCCAAGCACGTGATCTTTCACTGCGCTACTACCTCACAGGGCCATTTGTGACAAGGTGAGCACACAGAGAGGTGACCGCCACATGCCACTGGCTCAGCACTGAGGAAGGAAGTGACTGAAGAGAAGGCAGTTGTCTCTGTGTCCACACTAAGCTTCTTGTGGGCAGGTTTTTGCAGGGAGAGAAGCCACAGGTCCAGCGCCTGCCTTTCGCCTCATCTATATCTGAGCACTCAGTGGGGTGTGGCAGTGTCTAGACGTAATGTCAACTCTACGGCCACTCGATCTAAATTCCTTCCAATTTTCCCTGTAGAATTTTCTACCCTATAATAACATGTGTTTCCTCAGCAACAAAAAGTACCCTGATGTTTAGGCTGCTAAGGTACAGAGAAGAAAGTTCGGTAGCAGAAGAAATTGCTTAACTATACAAACACACCCATTGTCTTAATTGTTCTTTAATAGCACAGCTTTAAGTAATTGCTGAAAGTAATATTTTGTATTTACATAAACAGTACTTGTCATTTTGCATTTTCCTTCCAGTTAGGAACACCCCTGACATCTGGTTTTGATTCCTTGTAAAATCGTTGCTGGGCTATTACTAGCAATAGGGAAGTATGTTCGGAGATCATACAATTGTGTTTAATCAGGTTGACACATTCTTCAAACACACCCCCAGAAAGTAACTAACTAACAGTGGCACTGTGTTGGCAACACAGTGATCCTTGACTGCTGAGTTGTCAGTTACTTTGCTGGAAATTCATTAGAAATACTGTCAGGACTTTACCATGTGGGCTAAAACCTTAGGAAAAATGTCCTCCAACAAAACATCCTGTTGATCAGCATGTCTTTTTGCTGCCAAAACAATTAATAGACCTACCAGCACCTGCCCTTCCTCATGCCAGGGGCACGGGGGCATGTGGGATACGTCTCTAGAGCCCCTTGCAAATAACCACGGCTGCACTTCCAGGCACCCAGCTTCTAGTGGTCTCCAGGAGTCCTCGGATGTGGTGTCTCCACAAGTGTCCATGCATCAGTAAACTCACAGTGATTTTAACCACTTGGAAATTGCCTAGCTTCTATGTATCATGCTGGCAAATTACAGTGGCCACTCCAAACATAACCCACTGCCAGGACCCCAAACTCAGGCAGAGTCAGGGCAAGGACATCTTTCGAAGTATAGTTGGCAGTTACCTGCTTTGAGCCATAGTGCAAAGGTCAGGACCACTTGAAAATTTAGTTGCGCTGGGTGTGGTGGTGCATGCCTTTAATCCCAGCACTCAGAAGGCAGAGGTAGGAGGATCACTGTGAGTTCAAGGTCACCCTAAGACTACATAGTCCAGGTCAGCCTGGACTAGAGTGAAACCCTACCTTGAAAAACCAAGAAAGAAAGAAAGGAAGGGAGGGAGGGAGGGAGGGAGGGAGGGAGGGAGGGAGGGAGGGAGGGAGGGAAGGAGGGGGGGAGGAGGAAGGGAAAGAGAGAAAGAAAGAAAGGAAGAAAGAAAGAAAAGAAAAGAAAATTTACTTACTATTTTCAATGGATCCCTGGATTCTGATGTTGCATTTTTAAAAATATTTTTATTTATTCATTTCCAAGTAGAGAGAGAGAGACAGACAGACAGAAATAAAGAGAATGGGTACTCCAGAGCCTCCAACCACTGCAAAGGAACTCCAGATGCATGTGCCACTTTGTGCATCTGGCTTTACAAGTTCTGGGAATCAAACCCAGGTCATTAAGCTCTGCAGGCAAGTGCCTTAACCACTGAGTCATCTCTCAAGCCCTTAATTTTAATTATTGTATGCATCTTTTCACAATTGTCAAAAGAATATACAATTTGAGCTGGGAAAGAACAAAGCAAACCAGTGGTAGCAAATGAAGCTGAAATAAGGAAATAGAGATAAAAAAAAAAATAAGTCGGGCTGGAGAGATGGCTTAGTGGCTAAGGCACCTGCCTGCTAAGCCTAAGAATGCTGGTTCCAATCTCCAGGTCCCATGTTTAGCCAGATGCAAAGTGAAGCAAGGGCGCAATGACGCACTTGCCCACAAGGTGGCGCACGCATCTGGATTTCGTTCACAGCAGCTGAGAGACTGCTGGCACGCCCATCTCTGTCTTCCTCTCCCTCTCTGTCTATCTCTCTCTCTCTCTCTCTCCAAAAATAAATTTAAAAAAATAATTAAAAAAATAGTCAAGATCAGTGAAGCCAAAAGCTTGTTCTTTGAAAAGATAACAACATTGTCAGACCTGTAGGGAGGCTGACCAAGAAAAAAGCAAAAAAAGCAAGGCAGAAGGAGGAAATGACCCTGAGAACATAGTTAATTCCAGGTCAGCCTGGACTAGAGAAAAATCAAAAAAAAGAAAAAGCAAGAAAGCAGAAATGACCAGAATGAAGAAGGGGCCACACTGTGGTCTTACAGAAATAAATTATCTTAAATGAATACTAGGAAAAAATATCCACCAAAAAGCTGGATACTCCATTTAAATGGACAGTGTCCTAAAAAGACAAAACCAATTTCAAGAAGAAAGAAAATCTGACAGACCTCTAACAAGTAAAGATTGAATTTAAAAAAAAAAAAAAAACAATAAACAAGCCAGGTGCAGTGGTACATACTTTTGATCCCAGTATTTGGGAGGCAGAAGTAGGAGGATTTCTGTGAGTTCCAGGCCTGGGCTAGAGTGAGACTCTACCTCAAAAAATAATAATAATAATAATTTTCCTTAATAATTGACTTCCCACAAAGAAAAATCCAGAACAAGGTGGCTTTATTGGAGTCTACTAAACATTTAAAGAAGAGTTGAATCTAATGCTTTCCTGATTCTGCTAAGAGTAAGAGAGGCAAGAACACTTCTCCTCAGCTCAATCTCTGAAGCCATCTTTACCCTGAAACTAAAGCCTACAAGACACCACAAGGAAAGGAAACAGAGCAAGGCTCAGTGCATACAGACACAAAATCAGCAACAAAATCCAAGGGAATGGAACCCAATAGTACATAAAAAAGATTTTACCCTTTGGCAATTTAGCACTTATCTCAGGATGTAAAACGAGTTTAACACCTGAAATTCAATTGACATATCCACCACCTAGCAACAGAGTAAAGGACAGAAACCACATGATATTTTTAACACAGGAAAAAAAGCATTTGACAAAAATCTAATACCCTTGTCTACACAACACAGTTTACAAATAGGAGAACTTCCCCAGCCTGATCAAGGTCCCCACAGAAAGCACACAGCTGAGCTGATACTAACCAGTGAAAGACTGACAGCTTTCCTGAAGATCAGAAGACAAGTGTCCCCTCTCACTCTAATCAACATTGTACCTAAGCCAGAAGACAGCAACAAAATAAAAGACATGTTAACTGGAGAAATAAAATTATCTATATTCAGGGCTGGAGAGATGGCTCAGAGGTTAAGGCACTTGCCTGCAAAGCCTAAGGACCCCAGTACCCATGTAAGCCTAATGCACAAGGTGGCACATGCATCTATAGTTTGTTTGCAGTGGCTAGAGGCCCTGGTGTGCCCATTCTTTCTCTGTCACTTTTTTCTTCCTCAAATAAAAATAAATAATATTAATCTAAAATTATGAATATATACACACAAATATACACACCTTTCTTAAAAGTAGCACAATAGGGGCTGGGGAGATGGCTCAGCAGTTGGAGGCAATTGCTTGCAAAGCCTGCCATCCTGGGTTCAATTCCCCAGCCACTCACGTAAATTCAGGTAGGCATTCACTTTCAGTGACAAGAGAGCCTGGCATGCCCGTACACATGCACACACGCACACACAGAAATAAATAAATAAAAATTTAAGTAGCACAAAAAAGAATAAAGGAGTAAATTTGTCAAAATAATTGATTATAAGGCTTATGTACTGAAAAAGGCAGAACAATGTAGGCAGAAATAAAGATCTAAATAAGTAGAGATACATTACATGTTCATGGGCCAGAAAACAATATTGTTAGGGTGAGGTATTGGTTACTTTCTTGTTGCTGGGACAAAATAGCTGACAAGGGCTGGAGAGATGGCTTAGCGGTTAAGGCGTTTGCCTGCAAAGCCAAAGGACCCAGGTTCAATTCCCCAGAACCCAGGTGAGCCAGATACACAAGGTGGCACATGCATCTGGAGTTCATTTGCAGTGGCTGGAGGTCCTGGCACACCCATTCTCTCTCTCTCTCTCTCTCTCTCTCAAATAAATAAATAATGATGGAGATTGGAGTTCTAAAGTGGAATGGGGGGGAGGGAAATATGTGGGGTTTTTTGTACATAAGTATAGAAGTTGTCAATAAAAAAATAATTAATAAAAAAAAAAAAAAATTTTTTAAGCCCGGTGTGGTGGCACACGCCTTTAATCCCAGCACTTGGGAGGCAGAGGTAGGAGGATCATTCATGAGTTCAAGGCCACCCTGAGACTACATAGTGAATTCCAGGTCAGCCTGAGCTAGAGTGAGACCCTACCTCACAAAAAAAAAAAAAAAAATGTTTTTTTAAAAGAATCTCCCCCCAAAAAAATAGCTGACAAAAATCAGTTTAAGGGAGGAAGGGTCTATTTCAGCTTACAGTTATAAGGGGAAGGCCATCCTGGTGGGAAAGCAGGGCAGGAGCCTGAAGCAGGAATTAAACCATCAGGTGAGCAGGGAGGAAGCAGAGAGCAGTGGATGGTGCCTGCCCAGCTAGCTTTCTCCTTTTTATGCAGTCCAGGAACCCAAACCTTGCCACTGTGCCATCCATAGTTAGGGTGAGTCTTCCCACCTCAACGACTCTACTTGGAAAATCCCTCACAAACATGAACAGAAATTTGCTTCCATAGTTACTCTAAACCTGTCAAACTGGCAGTCAGATATTAACCATCACAGATGACAGTACTCCCCAAATCAATTTATAGATTTGATGACATTCCTCTGAAAATACCACTGACTTCATTGCAGAAATTAAAATGCTGATCTTAAAACTTGTGTGAAAATCCAAGTAAGCCAAAGCAATTTGAAAACAAAATAAAATTGGAAGAGTCACACTTTCTGATGTCAAAACTTACTATAAAGTGAAATTACTCAAAATTACATTGTCTAAACCATATAAATACATACATAGATACAATAAAAAGAAAGTAAGAATACAGACATAAACCCTAAGCTTTATATAGTTGATTTTGACAAAGGTGCTCAAAATAACTCAGTGAAGAAAAAGTAGTGTTTCAACAAATGTTGCTGAGACAACGAGATATTCACAGGCAAAAAAAAAATGAAGTTGAACACTTACACTATACACAAAAATTAAGTGAAATAGATCAATATCCAGGTGTAAGAGCTAAAACTAGAGAATGCTTAGGTAAGATAAAATAGTGATAATCTTCATGAACCTGAACTAGACAGTGGATTTATAAATCCAACAAGAAAAATATGAGCAACAAAAGAAAAAGGGTAAATTGGCCAGACGTGGTGGCACACGCCTTTAATCCCAGAACTCAGGAGGCAGAGGTAGGAAGATTGCCATGAGTTCAAGACCATCCTGAGATTACATAGTGACTTCTCCATCAGCCTGTGTTATTGGGAGACTCTACCTTGATAAATAAAAAATTTTAAAAAAGAAAAGAAAGAAAAGAAAAAGGTAAATTGAGCTTTATTACAATTGAAACTTCTATGACTCTTAATACAGCATCAGGAAAATTTTAAAAATTAACAATAACCCATAGAATAGTGAAAACATTTACAAGTCCTAATAAAGAATGCCATATTTTAAAAATATTTTTATTAGCCTGGTGTGGTGGCGCACGCCTTTAATCCCACTCAGGAGGCAGAGGCAGGAGGATCACTGTGAGTTTGAGGCCACCCTGAGACATAGTGAATCCCAGGTCAGCCTGGGCTAGAGTGAGACCCTACCTCAAAGAACCATAAAAATATTTTATTTATTTATTTGACAGAGAGAGAAAGAGAGAAAAGAAGCCGAGAGAGCAAGGCACACAGAGAGAATGGGCAAATTTGCTCACTCTTTTTTTTTTCTTTTTTGCTTAAGATCTTGTCATTCACTCTCCCTTGACCACACCTTCATCCCTGTTACTCCCACAGCATCAGCAGAGTGCAGAGGAAGGCCGTCAGTGCCATCCACAGCTTGCTGAGTTCCCACGACCTGGACCCGCGCTGTGTCAAACCAGAGGTGAAAGTCAAAATCGCCACCCTTTATCTGCCATTGGTCGGTATCATTCTGGATGCCCTGCCACAGCTCTATGACTTCACGGGTAAGGATCCCTTCTGCTTCCCTCTGTGGATTGACGAGGGCCCTGCCGGGTGCATGCCCCTCCACCCACACAGTGATGGTCCTGGTTCATGCTAATGCTGGTGGGTAGATGTGAGCGCTGCTGCACAGCAATGGTTGCCAAACCTTTTTAATGCAACCCTAGTTGTTTTTCAATGGTGTTTTTAAATAACATTTTTAATTTTTATTTATTCATTTGACAGAGAGAAAGAGGGAGAGAGAGAGAATGGGTGGGCACCAGGGCCTCCAGCCACTGCAAATGAACTCCAGACACATGCTCCCCCTTATGCCTCTGGCTAACGTGGATCCTGGGGAATCAAACCTGGGTCCTTTGGCTTTGCAGGCAAATGCCTTAACTGCCGCCACCAAGCCATCCCTCCAGCCCTTTTCAATGTTTTAAATGAGCATATATTAATTATACATAATGGGTTTCATTAGAACATTTTCATAAAGAGGCCAGGTGTGATGGCGCACACCTTTAATCCCAGCACTCGGGAGGCAGAGGTAGGAGGATTGCCATGAGTTCGAGGCCACCCTGAGACTACAGAGTGAATTCCAGATCAGCCTGGGCTAGAGTGAGACCCTACCTCGGAAAAAAAAAAAAAAAAAAGAACATTTTCATAAAGAATACATATAATGTATTTTGATCATATTGCCCTCCTGTTATCCTCTTTTCTCCCCCTACTGCTAACACTGATCCCCTTCCTCTTATTAACTCATCTTCCTCCTATGTTCATGTCTTTTTCTTTTCTTTTTTTTTTTTTTTTTTTTTTTTTTTTTTGATGAGCCAGTGAGTTTCATTAAGGGTACTTATAGAATCGTGGGTGAGGTCAGGAGGATTTTAAGGTACCTAACCATATGTGTGGTTCTTTGCTCATAAATTATTTATTCATTCATTCACTAATCTGCTACCTTGATGAACTTTACAAAAATGCACTGAAAGGATGAAATATAACAGTAATGCAAAAAAAAAACCTAATGTTTTTATTTTGTTGTTGTTGTTGTTGTTTTATTTTTTTGAGGTAGGGTCTCATTATTGCCCAGGATGACCTGGAATTGGAATTCACTATGTAGTTCCAGGCTGGCCTTGAACTCATAGCAATCCTCCTACCTCTGCCCCCTGATTGTTAAAATTAAAGGTGTGTGCACTACACCTGGCTGAAATATAAAAGTAATGCCTTGAAATAAAGACATGCTTTAATTTTTCTTTTATGAACAAATAAGTAGTCTCAAGTCAAACTTAAACAATTTTATTTTTGCTCTATCTCCTCAGACTATACAAATTTATGGTGTCTTTTAGTATTAGGAAATTATACCATAGCAGAAAAATTTTTGCCTTTGGCAATAAGAGACCGATTCTGGGGCTGGAGAGATGGCTTAGTAGTTAAGGTACCTGACTGTGAAGCCTAAAGACCCAGGTTCAATTCTTCAGTACCCATGTAAGCCAAATGTACAAGGTGGCACATGCATCTGGAGTTTGTTTGCAGTGGCTAGACACCCTGGCATGCCATTCTTTCTGTCTATCTGCTTTTTTTCTCACTTTAATAAATAATTTTTTTCAAAAAAAAGAGAGACCAATTCTAAGGCTACTATCTCTCTTGCTTAACTGTAAGGGAAAGAATCAGTTGAAGCCATCTGTGACTTCCGGAGTCTGTACACATTACAGTGTGGACTGGAGACTGTAAGTGGGGACACAAACTATTCTGATCCCCTCAGAGAAGTCCTGCTTTCTGAAGGTTGTAGAAATCTCCATACTGTTCTGCTGAAGGGACAGAGGTCTGGGGAGTGTGGGCCTGAGCCCAGCCGCCCTTGCAGGTGGTCATCCTTGGAGTAATGGAACCATCATGGTTCCCTACTTCCTCCAAATACAAAGTGTCATGTGTGACTAAATTATTTCCAAAATCATTACAGTAACAAATTTTTAGTTCTTTAAAAAAAAAAAAAAAAAACAGACCAGCCAGACATGGTGGCGCATGCCTTTAATCCTAGGACTAGGGAGGCAGAGGTAGGAGGATTGCCGTGAGTTTGAGGCCATCATGAGACTACATGGTAAATTCCAGGTCAGCCTGGGCTACTGAGAGACCCTACCTTGAAAACCCCCCAAAAAACAAACAAACAAACAAACAACAACAACAAAAAAAAACAGACCTATCACCAATAGCCTTCAAGTCACACATACCATAGTGAAAAATAAGCATACCTATGGAAAAATTATTTTTATTTAAAAAAATAGTCTCAGGACTAAAGAAATGGCTTAGCGGTTAAGGCACATGCCTGTGAAGCCCAAGGACCCTGGTTCAATTCTCCAGGTCCCACATTAGCCAGATGAAGATGGTGGCGCATGAGTCTGGAGTTTGTTTGCAGTGGCTAGAGGCCCTGGAGCACCCATTCTCACTCTTTCTCTCTCTCTCTAATAAACAAATAAAATAAAATCTTTTTTAAAAAAGTCTCAGGCCAGACATGGTGGTGCACACCTTTAATCCCAGTGCTCAAGAGGAATAGGAAGGAGGATCCGTGTGAGTTTGGGGCCAGCCTGGAACTACAGAGTGAGCTCCAGGTAAGCCTGGGCTAGAGTTAGACCCTACCTTCCTTGAAAAAAAATCTGCAAACTGCCAAAAGGAAATCTGTAAATAGAAAGATTGAGGCTGAAAGGACTGAAGTTTGTGGAGTTCTGTCTGGCCACAAAAGTAAAGTAAAGAAACAAGCTTGGCCTGCTGGCAGGAGCAATCTGCCCACAGAGGTGATCTACTTCCCGTGGGAGCGCCTGGCAGAGGGCACCTGAAAACTGCTGTCTTCCCAACACAAGGCAGGTGCACAGCAGGGCTTGTGGCCCACTCAGAGGCTCCTTGCTGGAAGATTTCTAGAATGTTTTATTTAAAGTGCTGTCGCTTAGTTGTTCCCAACTAAGAAGCCACATTCACACATACTGTCCAAAATTTCTGTTGATTAAAAGTTACCATGGGGCTGGAGAGATGGCTTAGCAGTTAAGGTGTTTGCCTGCAAAGCCAAAGGATCCCAGTTCAATTCTCCAGGACCCATGTAAGCCAGATGCACAAGGGGGCACATATGTCTGGAATTCATTTGCAGTGGCTGAAGGCCCTGGCATGCCCATTCTCCCTCTCTCTCTCTCTCTCTCTCTCTCTCTCTCTCTCTCTCTCTCTCTTTTTCTCTCTCTCAAATAAATAAATAAATTTTTAAAAAATAATTAAGGTTTTTTTTTTTTAAGTTTCCAGATCTGTCTCTTGGAATCACAGCTTTTCAACTCTTGTATCTGATCCCTTTTTTGATTTTGCAGTGAACTTTATGCTCATGATGTAAAGGAATTTTGTCATGATGACAAAAGAAAAATAGTAAAAAGTATTCCACTATTACAAATAATATGGTGTATCAATTACATATAGAATCTTTAGTATGATACACTCATAAGAATATGGTCTTTCAAATGAAAGACACACCAAATTCAAACTTCAGCATCATGTACTACCATAAGTGACCTTCTTAGAGTTAAGATAAAAGAGGAAGCTGGCAAACAGCTATTAAGAAAAAATTTTTTTTTTTTTTTGAGGTAGGGTCTCTCTCTAGCCCAGGCTGGTGTGGAACTCACTATAGAGTCTCAGGGTGGCCTCGAACTCACGGCAATCCTTCTACCTCCACCACACCCAGCTAAAAAAATATTTTGCTCAGCAAATGCTTATATCCTTTTTCTTTTCTTGTAACCATGCCTTTCTGAACATTAAGGAGAAATAAGGGTATATCCCATGTTAGTCTTGGTGATGTCATCAGGTCTTATGTAATTTCCATGTACCATTTATTTCACTATTTGTTTAAAAACCCAATTGCCTTAAACCACAAAAGAGAGTCATTATTTCTAAAAGTTGAGTCTGTTTTCAGAACTTTAGGAGATGAAATGCTGTCTACACTCAGATTTTCTTGAAAAATTGAAGGTTCAAAATGCAGTAGTATTGACAAGTCTAACTAAAAATGAGTTTGCAGTGACCCAATAAGTACTGAGAGTTTTAGAACACTTTTCCAAGAACCACTTGAACAGTTTCCATGTGTGTGATTAGTAGCATTTTTAAAAACCAGCCTTTTAAGTCATTGATTTTTTTTTTTGGCTTGCATTCATTCCTAAATGTAAACATAGATGTGTCTGTATTATGTCAGCACAGTCAGTTAGCCCTCACTTCATGCATTTGAAATTTATTAAATTATTGCAGAATTTGAGATAGAGTATATTAATCTGGAAGGTACTTGTTTAATTCTATAATTGTAGGTTGCATCTTATTAGATCATTATTTTAAATAAAAAATAAATAAATAAAGCAAAAGTATTATATCACAAAAAGTTGTTTTTTTTTTTTTTAATTTTGAAAGCTTTTATTTTCATTGCTGGGAAAACACCCAACCAAAGAGCTTATGGAAGGAAAGGGCTGACTTCTGAGGTTTGAGGGGAAGTTTCATCATGGCAAAAGCAGACAGCTGAGCATCATGTCTCCATATCAGCAGGGAGGAAGGAGAGAGAGTGAGCTAGATAGCACTGACAAGAGGGGTTGCACTATAAAATTCCAAGGCCTGCCCCCTCCAGAAAGGGACCACCTCCCAAAGACTCCACTGACTGGGGATTAAGAATGAAGTTTGATCACAATCACATGAGACTATGGAGGCCATTATACACCCAAACCACCACACCATCAGAAAAATTAATTTATACTTACTGTCTTTTAAAAAATATTTATTTATGAGAAAGACAGAGAGAGGGAAAGAGAATGGGTGCACCAGGGCCTCTAGCCACCACAAATGAACTTCATATGGATGTGCCATCTTGTGCATCTGGCTGTACATGAGTATTGGGGAATTGAACCCAGGTCCTTAGGCTTTCCAGGAAAACGCCTTAACCACTAAGCCATCTCTCCAGCCCTGTAGCCTACCCTTGTACTCAACATTTAAGTCTCTGTTTTTAGGGTCTCTGCTTTTTTCTCTAGATTGTAGTGGATAACTAATGCTAAACATAAGGTTTTAAATTACTGTATTAACTTTAGTGACTAATAAGTAGCAGTTGCTTACTGGTTGTACGGTAGGGTATTAGGGAAATGCTGTCTTTATCTTAAAGTCACCCACAGTGTTTAATTGCAGCTGCAGATGCCCGCAATGGGAAGAGTCGCACCAGTGGCTCCTTTGAAGACCAAGATGGGGCCAGTGCCCTTAACCAGAGTGTGGCCCTGGCCATAGCAGGGAATCATTTTAATTTGAAGACAAGTGGAACAATGCTAACTTCCTTGGTATGTTCATGCATATTTCTCTGGTTCGTATCTTATTGGTGGAAAATCCAACTTCCAGCCATCGAGGATATTTTCTGCTGTATCACTATGCTGGAAGAATCAGTGAAGCTGGCAGATGAGGGACTCAGAGATCAGACAGGGTTCTGGAAACAGCAAGAGATGAACAGGTTACCTTCTGCCAGGCCCAGTGTGCCAAGTTCAGGCTCAGGAAACGGATCAGAGGTGAACTTGGGAGCTCTGAGATCATTATAAAGACGATCAAGGCCTCCTTATGTTGAGGTTCAACTGGGCTAACTCCAGGAGCCGGAAGCTTAAAGTAAGTGCTTCCGAAGCAAAAGACTTCAGCTTTCCTAGGTCCTCAGGGAGCCAAAGGGGATTTACCTGGCTTGTCCTTTGGCAGGGGGATTCTGTGGTCTTACAGAGAAAGGCTTTTTGAGTCATGAGTCCTGTGTCATACTTAAGGTAGGAGTCATCTCTGTTAATGGGGTCCTTCAGCTCATTCATTGTTTGTTTTGTTTTGATGTTTTGTGACCCTGGGGATGAATCTAAGGCCTTGCACATTGCTAGGCAATCAATGTAATTTTGCATTTCGGTGTAAGATCTATATTCTTGTGGTGGTGCACACCTTTAATCCCAGCACTTGGGCCGCAGAGGTTTGAGGATAGCTGTGATTCCAAGGTCACCCTAAGACTACATAGTATATTCCAGGTCAGCCTGGGTTAGAGTGGAAACCCTACCTCCAAAAACAAAACAAAAATAGATCTTTATCTGTAAGGAACTTTGGTTCTTTTCAGAAAAGGCAGAGGCTTGACCCAACTCTTCCGGGCTGCATGACTCTCTTCTCTACCCTGCAGCACTTAGTAGCCACCCCCTCCACAACTGTGCCAAGGAGAGCTGGGGGCGGGGCGGGGGGAGTCAGGGAACTGAAAGAGATAGGATGCTTGAGATTTGTTCTTACAGTTTGATAGACTGTACTTTATGGCAGCCTCTACTATTCTAATATCCATTTGACCAAAATTATCTGCTTAAGGCAGTGTGTGCCTTTTATCTTGTCTGTGTGAAATGAGCTAAGAAGCCAAAGGTCACCCATTACAGTGTGCTCCCTGTGAAGTGATAGCTAAAGATTTCATTTCTTTTCGTCAACATACTCAGAATAACTCATGTTAAAGTAACCTCATCGTCTCTGGTATTTCCATCCAAGACCAACATTTCCTGTGCATAACTCCCAGATACCTCATTGCAGTCTTTTCGCCACCACATTCCACCAGACCTCAGCTACACCACATGAAGCCAGGGCGCAGCAGCAGATCACTGTTGCCGTTGATTACAGCTAGGAAGCTCACACTCTGCAGTGAGCACACGTCCAGAGGATTCCATATAACAAATGCCCTGAGTGCCCACATCCACGCTCGGACAAACATAAATTAGGGTTAAAGTCCACTAATGTATGGATTTGATTTGCTTGCTGAGCAGCTCATGATCTTTACATGATATATTGGATGACATAAAGAAGCTGAATTGTGAACAGTCAGGTTACTCAGGCCAGTTTGCAGCTAGTCCAGCTCTTCACTAAGTAGCCTGAGGGAGAAATAGTTGGAGATCTTAGCAGCCAGAAAGCCCCTTTGCATCCTGGACACACAGTTGAGGTCCAGGGCAGACGAGCAGACTGCATTGCTCCCAAGCACAGGGTTCTCTGTTCTATGGGTGG
Source organism: Orientallactaga sibirica (assembly GCA_036365145.1). Classification (NCBI taxonomy): domain Eukaryota; kingdom Metazoa; phylum Chordata; class Mammalia; order Rodentia; family Dipodidae; genus Orientallactaga; species Orientallactaga sibirica. Next base: position 67,577,421 of record JAEOAD010000001.1, read on the forward strand.
AAGGAAGCCTGGCTCAAATGCCATCCCAGGTAAGCCTCTCTACTGAACAGCCCAACCCAGGGCACTCAGCTTTGGCTGCCTAGGAAAGGCAGGGCTGCAGAAAACAGGTGCCCAGCCAAGGAAGAAGTGAGCAGGCCTATGCTGTAGGAGAGTCTCATCTCCTAGGCTTTCCATTTTCCCATTGCCTTTCTTCCCCCCTACATCCATCCTCCATTTCCTCCTTCTAGCCCTACAAGCAGTACAACATGCTGAATGCCGACACCACCCGCAGCCTCATGATTTGTTTCCTGTGGATCATGAAAAACGCCGATCAGAGCCTCATTAGGAAGTGGATCGCTGACCTGCCTTCCATGCAGTTGAACAGGATTTTAGACCTTCTTTTCATCTGTGTCTCCTGTTTTGAGTACAAGGTAAGTGTGGAGTGCCACAATTTTATGACAGCCCTTATCTCCCAAGTTCAATCCCATCTTGTTACAACTCTTTCATTTGGGCGAATGGGGCATCATTAATTCTTCATATTTCTCTATTAAAAGCCATAGACTATGCCAGGCATAGTGGCACATGCCATTAATCCCAGCACTTGGGAGGCAGAGGTAGGAGGATCACTGTGAGTTCAAGGCCACCATGAGACTACATGGTGAATTCCAGGTCAGCCTGGACTAGAGGGAGACCCTACCTGGAAAAACCAAGGAAAAGCCAGGCAGTGGTGGCACATGCCTTTAATCCCAGCACTCAGGAGGCAGAGGTAGGAGGATCTCCAAGAGGTTAAGTCCACCCTGAGACTATATAGTGAATTCCAGGTCAGCCTGGAGACCGTACCTCAAAAAACCAAAAACAACCACAAAAAAAAAAAAAAAAAAAAAGCCAATAGTCTAGGGCTGGAGAGATGGCTTAGCAATTAAGGTGCTGGGGACCCAGGTTCAATTCCCCAGTACCCACGTAAACACAATGCGGCACATGCATCTGGAATTTGTTTACAATGGGTGAATGCCTTGGCATGCCCATCCTCTCCCTCCCTCTCTCTCCCCTCTCTCTCAATAAATAAATAAATAAATAAATAAATAAATAAATAAATATTTTTTTAAAAGCCATAGTCTATTTGTATTTCCTTCCCCATAAGGCAAGGATCACCTGCTTTCTGCAGTGGACCCATTCCTGTGAGCAGGGTTTCAGCCGTAGGATCCCTCAGAAACATGTCTGTGCAGGCATGTTAAAAGATCCCAGTCAAAGCTGCCTGGGATACCATCCAGCGTTGCTGAGTGTCCCCATCAGAGATCTCAGCTAACTGAGTGCCTTCTACCTCTCTCCTCTTCAGGGAAAACAAAGTTCTGACAAAGTCAGTAACCAAGTCCTGCAGAAGTCGAGGGATGTCAAGGCCAAGCTAGAAGAGGCTCTGCTCCGAGGGGAAGGGGCCCGCGGGGAGATGATGCGCCGGCGCACTCCAGGTGTGTGGCCAAGCCCTCCCCCTCCCTCTGCCAGACAGTTCTGTGCCCTTGGTGGGAAGGAACATCCTCCCGACATCATTCCCTTGAGAAGAAAGTCCTGGGATTCTGTGCACAGCACATAGAACATGCATCTTTGAGGGAGAGTTGCGGCTCTGAGATCCAAGAATCCTGAAAATGTCCCCACGTGGCACGTTTTCATGAAAACCAAGTAGTGAGTAAAGGTCACATCCAATAAAAGGATTCATGGATGAGGGGAGCAGTGTCTCCTCAAGGCTGAGGCCCCTCTAGAGGACATGGTCAAGGGTTCGAGCCCAAGATCACCTCCTCAAATCATTCAGGTCACTACTGGTATGGAACCAGTTTCCCAAACTGGCCTCAGTATCAGATCCTCCAATGGACCCATTGCACCAGGAACGCCTGACTAACTGAGCTCACCCCTTTAAAACAGTGACAGGCCATGTTCCCTCAGTCTTGTTCCTTGCACTCCCAGTTAAACAGTGACAGCTTCTCCTGTTCAAGGCCTTGGAGGGAGCTCAGCGTTTTCACCTGAGGTTGGCACTGTCACTGAAGCCCCTGCTGTCCCTCCCAGCCATTCCCTGAGAGTTTCACTGTAGCTCTGTTCAAGAGAACTGTGTCCCTGGTGCCCCAAAATGAGGCACTGACTCTCCATCAAGGTCACGCCACCCTGGACACGGGCACAGCCCCTTTGTGTCCTTGCAGCAGCCTGCAAGGACTCCAGTTAATGGGAAAAAGTGCTGTCTTCTCCGTGAAGCTTGGGACGGAACCTTTGCTTATCTTGGAGGGTTTCATGCTAATCAAATTCCTGTGGTGCATTTCTTGACTCCTAGGGAATGACCGATTTCCAGGCCTAAATGAAAATCTGAGATGGAGGAAAAAGCAGACACATTGGCGGCAAGCTAACGAGAAGCTAGATAAGTGAGTCACTCAACAACTCTTTTATTTATTGCCCCCAACTGCTTTTTCCCAGGCTACTTGTGTAACTGAGACAACTGCATCCTTCCAGAGTAAGAAAACGAAGCATCACCGTGTACAAACAAGTCTCTAGCCACCTAGGGTGCTCAAAGCATGGCAAACTGTGGGTTCCAGCCCCGAAAAATGAATTCATTGATAAGTGCTTAAGGGAAACTAGTGTTTAACAACCTCAGAGAGCCAATAACAACAACTGGAGAGGAGCAGAGAAATAGAGCACGCAGGACGAGATGCCATGTAATTTTAGTTCCATATTTGCATTGTGAAATGGATGCCAAGATGTATATATGGAGGGATATTTATTCATTTTTATTTTTTTATTTTTTTGGTTTTTCGAGATAGGGTCTCACTCTAGCCCAGACTGATCTGGAAGTTACTATGTAGTCTCAGGGTGTCCTTGAACTCACAGTGATCCTCCTACCTCTGCCTCCTGAGTGCTGGGATTAAAGGCATGCACCACCATGCCCATCTTGGAGAGATATTATATCAGCCTTATTATTGTTGTCTAAAAAAATTAGAAACTAGGCTGGAGAGATGGCTTAGCAGTTAAGGTGTTTGCCTGCGAAGCCAAAGGACCCAGGTTCGATTCCCTAGGACCCACATAAACCAGATGCACAAGGGGCCCATGCATCTGTAGTTCATTTGCAGTGGCTGGAAGCCCTGGTGAGCCCATTCTCTGTCTGTCTCTTTTCTCTCTCTCTCTCTCTCTCTCTCTCTCTCTCTCTCTTTCCCTCTGTCTCTGCTTGCAAATAAATAAATAAGATTTTTAAAAATTAGAAACAGTGTAAATACTCAAGAATAGGGAAATGTGAGCCAGGCGTGGTGGCGCACACCTTTAATCCCAGCACTCGGGAGGCAGAGGTAGGAGGATCACCGAGAGTTCGAGGCCACCCTGAGACTACATAGTTAATTCCAGGTCAGCCTGGACCAGAGTGAGACCCTACCTCGCAAAAACCAAAAAAAAAAAAAAAAAAAAAAAAAAAAAAAAGAATAGGGAAATGTGTGACAAAATATCAGGCTGTTATAATGTTTTGAAATCACCTTCATGACATGAAGAAATGTTTGTGAAATAATTGTTAAGTGAACAAAAGCAAGGTGGACACTTGCTTTTAAAGTATAATTTCCTAAGCCAGGCATGGTGACACACGCCTTTAATCCTAGCACTCGGGAGGCAGAGGTAGGAGGATCGCCAAGAGTTCAAGGCCACCCTGAGACTACATAGTGAATTCCAGATCAGCCTGGACTAGAATGAGACCCTACCTCAAAAAAAAAAACAAAACAAAAGTATAATTTCAAAGCTCTAATTACAGCAACTGCATTTATGAGATGATAGAAAGAAAGAACCAGGCATGGTGGCACATACCTTTAATCCCAGTACTCAGGAGGCAGAGGTAGGAAGATCACTGTGAGTTCTGGGTTAGCCTGAGCTAGAGTGAGATCCTACCTCGATAAAACCAATAAAATAAAATAAAATGATAGAATTTTACTAAAATATTAAAGTGATTTTCTTTAGGTGTTGAGAATATAAATGACTGATGTTTTCTTTGTTATACTTTGATGTGTTTCTTACAAGCATATGTGTTTTGATATATAGGATAGTCAGAAAAAATTACAAAGAAATTTTAAAAAATAATACTGCTTGTATTACAACAGATGCCACTTGTGTATGTGAAGGGGAATGGAAACAGTGAGAGAGAAAGAGATATATATGTATATACAGTTTAAATGTATGAGGGCTAAAATCAAATATATTCAGATAGTGCATGTCCTTGCTGCCTTGTAGCAGCAGATCGTCTAACAAGTCTGAGGTTCACAGAGCCCAATGTTGAATAATTCCAGGCCCTACACACTTGGCAAAGCATGGGCCATATGTCTCTAGCAAAGGGGGAGATGGGAAGGCTTGAATAGCAATATTGTTTTATAAACAAATATTAGCTAATATTTTTACTATGACCATAAGAATAATACATTTTGGTTCACTCATGGGACTTTTGTGAGTCAAATTATTTTAAAACATCAGGCTGGGGAGAGGTCTCAGTAGATAAGCAAAAGTGTTTGAGTTTGGAGCCCCATAACCCATGTAATACCCCAAAGCCCTAGCAGGCTTCTGTAATCCTGGCAAACCTATAGCATAAAGGGAGGTGAACACAGGAGAATTTTCTAAAAGCTTATGGACCAGATAGCCTGGCAAATGAAACAGTGAACAACAACGAGAATGAAAGACTGTGCCTCAAACAAGGTAAGAGGTAAGGACCCACATGCAAAAGTTGTTCCTCTGGCCCCCATATACATGCTATGTGGCACATTTGCATGCATGCACACACATGCACACATCATACACATACACACCAAGAAGAGTAAAGAGATTTACACGTTTTTAACTCAGGTGTTATTTGGAAAACCAAGCCTTTAGTCTTGTTTATAACGTCTCTTTACTTTGAGCATTTATTTTTTTATTTTTAAAAAAATATTATTTATTTAGACAGAGAGAAACAAAGAGGCCGACACAAAGAGAGAATGAGCGTGGGCATGCCGGGACCTACTGTCACTGTAAATGAACTCCAGACACATGTGCCACTTTGTGCATCTGGCTTTACATAGGCACTGGGGGATCGAACCTGGGCCATCAGGGTTTGCAAGCAAATGCTTTTAACTGCTGAGCCATCTCTCCAACTCTGAGCATTTAATTCTTTTTTTTTTTGTTTGTTTTGCAAGGTAGGGTCTCACTCTGGTCCAGGCTGACCTGGAATTAACTATGTAGTCTCAGGGTGGCCTCGAACTCTCAGCGATCCTCCTACCTCTGCCTCCCGAGTGCTGGGATTAAAGGCATGTGCCACCACACCCGGCTCTGAGCATTTAATTCTTGTCCTAACTTCCTTAAACTGATTATAATGTGTTTGGTTCTGAGAATATCTACCTCTTTGCACCCACTTTCATAGTGGAACGATGGAGTTCATATTGCATGATATCTTGTCCTGCTTTCTCTGTTTCTCTGCTCCTCACTAAACCCGCTCACTAGCAGTCTGAGGTTGCTAGTTCAGTGTAGAGCAAACAAACACACACACACACAAAATACGTATGCACATAGTACAGAACTGCGTCAGTGGTTACGTCATCTACTCTGTAAGACAAAAAAAAAAAAAAAAACACCAGACACGGTTTGTCTGGGCTGTGGAAATTGATGTGTTGGGAAACCTTCTTTCCTGCTGGCAGTGTCAACTTAACCTAACTGTTACCTGCGGGGCACCAGCTTCCCCAGATCAGTTCTCAGCCCCAAGCTCCCTGGGGGCTACGTGACAGAACAAGTGATAACTGTGGTCCTTCAGCGGCTGTGTGACAGAAAAAAGGAGAAAAAAAAACTGCTCTACTTAGCTATTTGAGAGAATTTTTTTTTTTTCTTGAGGTAGGGTCTTGCTGTATTCCAGGCTGATTCACTGTGTAGTCTCAAGATGGCCTTGAACTCACAGTGATCCTCCTACCTCTGCCTCCCAAGTGCTGAGATTAAAGGTGTGCACTACCATACCAGGTGGAAAATTGTTTTCTGTACTGTTTATGATGATGTCTTCTACCTTTTTATTTTAGGTTGCTCTCCGTTACTTTGGCTATTTCCTTATAGTAGTCGTGTTCTGCCTAGACTAGGAACAGCTAGGGAACTTCCCAATTTCCCAATCTGAAAGTGTCTAAAGATACCCAGGCCAGTTATTCCAAGTTAGCAGCAATGGGACCCAGAAACCGGGACTTGGTAAAACTCCCTATGTGACAATCTGAACCCCACTAGCAAAGTGAGGATGGTGGCAGAAGTGCACGGCAGTATGGATACATTTAATACCTGAACCATACCAATAAACATGGCTAGGATGGAGCTGGGGAGATGGTTCAGTGGGTTAGCTTGCTTGCTACACAAACATGAGGGCATCACCCCAAGTTTGATACCCTAATATCCATATAAGCCACTGAGTATGGCCACACATGTCTGGAAGCCCAGTATTGTGGGCGAGCAGAGACAGGGAAATGTCTAGGACTCACTAGTCAGTCAGCTGTGGGTTCAGTGAGATACTCTGTCTCAAAGAAACATGAGTACACAGGGCACACTCATCTGCACATGTATATGCATCACACGCATGCACAAGTGAACATGTGTGCACACACACACACACACACACACACACACACACACAAATAGCTAAGATGATGAGTTTATGTTACATGCATTGTACCACAATTTCAATTGGAAAACAGTTGGCATCTTCACTATCCATTGTAGTAGTCCCTTGCCACATGTGCTTATGAGGCCTGAGATGTGGCTATTTCACATTGAAGCACTTCATCAACCAGGCATGGTGGCACACGCCTTTAATCCCAGTACTCAGGATGCAGAGGATCGCCATGAGTTTGAGGCCAACCTGAAACAACATAATGAATTCCAAGTGAGCCTGGGCAACAGTGAGACCCTACCTCAAAAAACAAACAAACAGAGCTGGGCATGGTGGCACATGCCTTTAATTCTAGCACTCGGGAGGCAGAGGTAGGAGGATCGCTGTGAGTTCGAGGCTACCCTGAGACTACACAGTTAATTCCAGATCAGCCTGGGCCAGAGTGAGACCCTACCTCAAAAAACCAAAAAAAAAAAGAAAGAAAAAGAAAAACAAGCAAACAAAAGTTGTCTAAGTCAAATTGAAACATTTCAAATTAGAGGCTGAAAGATAGCTTAGTTGGTAAAGTGGCTTGGCTTGCAAGCATGAGAACCTGAGTTCGACCCCCGAAGTAACAGGGAGAAAAAAAGTTGGGCATGTGGGAAACACTTGTAATTCACTGCAGGGGAAGCTGAGATAGGCGGGTCACTTGGCAAGTTTCAGGCCAGTGATTAATTGTAAGAAATGACGCCAGAGATGCATTCTTACATACATACCATATGTGTGTGTGTGTGTGTGTGTGTGTGTGTGTGTGTTATATAAAATTAACATCATCTGTTTCATTTTACTTGTTTTAGTGTAGCCACTACAAAATCTAAAGTAATGCATGTGGTCCCTATTATATTTCTATTAGACAGTACTACTTTAAACCTTAAGCCTAGAAGTAAGTTAATAGTAAAATCACTTTTAGATTTTTAGTTCTTTTATCCAGATCCCATCACTTAGAAAATGGAGGGGTGGGTGCTTTTTGAGTAACTAGGACCAGAGAACCTATCTTAAGTGTGAAAACAGTTAGAAATACTTTTCTGATAACTCAGTAGTGTGTAAACAACCACAGTGCTGGGAAGTAGAGAACACTTACATAGTAACCCAAGCCCACGACACTGGGCTGATAGCATAATGCCCCAGCCTCTGTGGTAGCGTCTTTGCCACCATCTTGGGAAAGTCAAATTTTTTTAGATATCATTTTTAAATTTTTTATTTTATTTATCCATTTTGAGATAGAGAGAGATAGAGGCAGATAGAGAGAGAAAGAGAGTGAGCGCACCAGGGCATCCAGCCACTGAAATGAACTCCAGACACATGCACCCCCTTGTGCATCTGGCTTACATGGGTACTGGGGACTCGAATGTGGATCCTTAGGCTTCACAGGCAAGCACCTTAACCACTAAGCCTTCTCTCTAGCCTAAAAGCCAATTTTTTATACCCCCTTTTCCTCAGAACTAAATTTGGATAGTGATGCAAAATACTCTATCCCTTTACCCACAGGGGATGCATTCCAGGAACCCCAGCAGATACCCAAACTGCATACAGTACCAAACACTGTGCCAGCCAATCAATAACCAGGGTGGATAATGAATGACTAACATATGGGTAGCATATACAGCTTGGATATATGCTAGGCAAAGCAGTGATTCACCTGGCAGACTGGAGAATGCCATCATGTCCCTAAGAACTACACACAGCTTAAAACTAATGAATTGCTCATTTCCCATTTAATATTTCACACTCCAGTTGACCATAGGTCCCTGAACATTGGAAATAAAGCTGTGGATAAGGAAAGATTACTTTATCCCTTTCCAACTTCACATAGGTTTTATAAGAATGGATGGACTAGTACATAAAATGTACTGGTTCCTTAAAACAAAACCTAACAGCCAAGTGTGGTGGCACACACCTTTAATCCCAGCACTCGGGAGGCAGAAGTAGGATCTTCATGAGTTCGAAGCCAACCTGGGACCCCAGCGTGAGTTCCAGATCTGCCTGGGCTAGAGTGAGATCCTGCCTCAAAAGGGAGGAAGGAAGTGAAGGAAGGGAGGGAGGGAGGAAAGGAAGGAAGGAAGGAAGAAAAGGAAGGAAGAAAGGAAGGGAGGGAGGGAGGGAGGGAGGGAGGGAGGAAGGAAGGAAGGAAGGAAGGAAGGAAGGAAGGAAGGAAGGAAGGAAGGAAGGAAGGAAGGAAGGAAACAGAGAAGTAGCGCCTGGCAATCTCCCATTTCTGCTAGGTAATATCCAGTAGCATCCAGCTGGCTATTCATTGAGCTGCCACAGGAATGCAAGCTTTGCTTCCCATTGGAAAATGACAGAAGGTCCCACACTGGGCTGAGCAACTCCAAGGTGGTTTTTGCTAGTGAAGTGGATCTCCTAGGACCCAGTTCTGAAACATCACCCTTTTCTAACTCAGCCACATCCCCATTTGCCAAGTTCATGTCACACCCAGTTTCCCCTAGTTCCCATCAGAGATAGTCCTCAAGCATGAACCACAGACGCAACCCTGAGGCTTTAGGCAATGATCCGATGGCCTCGCCTAAGACTAATTGTTAGCAGCAACCAATAATTGCTGTACCCGTTCTGTTGTTTTTATAATGATCACTATTAAGAATGGCGGGGCTGGGGATGATCTGGGGACTTCCACTAGACTGTCTTCCAACCAGACACTGCACTCCTTGGTTACTTTGATACCAGCTGCTTTATTTTCATTTCAAGGTTGGCTGTGGGGAAGAATTCTTTTATGACTTAGTGCATAGGTTGCCTGCATTGGACCCTGGCCAAGTTTGGTGGCTTTAATCTAACCTCCTTTTGTTTCTTAGAACAAAGGCAGAGTTAGATCAAGAAGCCTTGATCAGCGGCAATCTGGCTACAGAAGCAAATTTAATCATCCTGGACATGCAGGAAAACATTATCCAGGTGAGGACAACAAACACCTGATGGGACTTGTTCCACATGAGTGTGTATACTGGAACTTAAAAGGGAATTCATTATTCAAAATGGAGAAAGTCCCAACAGGATTCCAAAATGCCTTTATGAAACCGAAGTTGCAAAGTTTGCAATTTCTAACAGTAATCACCGTACAGATTCCAGAGATACCAGACATTCTCCTTTGACTGGCTACTCACTATGGGAAGAGTTAGGCAGTTGGTGATCTTACTTCAAGGTTAAATTGGCCCAAGTACTTGCAATGGTTATAAGGTGGATGGTGGGCTTCTAGCTTAGTTTCTGGAACCAGGATGGTAACTGGGTTCCTCCTGATTGGATAATAGTCACTGTTGCTATGGTAGTTGTTATGACTATATTAGGTAAAAAAACAGTACTGTGGTAAATGACATCTACTGTACACTCATATTGCCTAAGGATGGTCATTTGGGGCTGGGGAGATGGCTTAGTGGTTAAGGAGCTTGCCTTCAAAGCCTAAGAACCCATGTTCCATCTATCTCCAGATCCTACTTAAGCCAGATGCACAAAGGTGAGGCAAGCGCAAGGTCACACATGCCCACTTGGTGGCACAAATATCTGGAGTTCAATTGCAGTGCCTGGTACACCAATTCTCTTCTTTTTCTCTCTCTCACAAATTTTTTAAAAAAAAATTTTTTTTAATTTTTTTTGAGGTAGGGTCTCCCTCTGGTCCAGGCTGACCTGGAATTCATTCTGTAGTCTCAGGATGGCCTTGAATTCATGGCGATCCTCCTACCTCTGCCTCCCAAGTGCTGGGATTAAAGGTAAGTGCCACCACACCCAAGTCAAAAAATTTAAAAAGAAAATATTCAGGAAAGAATTGGATTTGAACTGAACATGTACATACTTTTTTGTTTCTCATTATTATTCCCTAAACAATATAGTATAACTATTAATATAGTGTTCACATTGCATTTGCACTGTAAGTAATCTAGAAATGGTTTAAAGCATATGGGAGAATTGCGTGAGTTGTATACCCATACTGTCCCATTTAAGATAAGGGGCTTGAGCATCTGAGAACGTCTTAAGTACCTTGAGATTTTGATAACTTTGCTAACTTAAACCCTTGGCATCACACTGATGGCATTATACAAGATGTTTTTGCGTGTGTACCTAACACTATGCCTCAAAATGATTAGCAATTTCCTAAGAAAGCTGAAAGATATTATTATCCTTGTCAGCTCCTCTGTAACTGATAAATAGGCTACTGTTTAGAAATGTCACTGGCATCAAGCAGCCCCACAACTGGTTTTGAAGTGTATAAGGAAAACCATACCTTTTATACATATTTAAAAAGACATCTAATTAGGGCTTTTGGCAAGCACCTTAACCACTGAGCCATTTCTCCAGCCCTAATTAGGGCTTTTGAAATAGTCACTGGGGAATAAAACAAGTTCTGGGCTGGAGAGATGACTTAGCAGTTAAGATGCTTGCCTGCAAAGACTCTGGTGCAGTTCCCCAGAACCTATGTAAGCCAGATGCACATGGTTAGCTCATGCATTTGGAATTTGTTAGCAGTAGCTAGAGGCCCTGACACTCCCTCTCAAATAAATAAATAAAAACAAAAAAATTAAAAACTTAAGTTCTTCCTCTTCAAATAAATAAAAACAAAAAAATTAAAAACTTAAGTTCTGGGCTGGAGAGATGACTTAGCGGTTAAGGTGTTTGCCTACAAAGCCAAAGGATCCTGGGTCGATTCTCCAGGACCATGTATAGCCAGATATATATATATATATATGCATCTGGAGTTCATTTGCAGAGGCTGGAGGTCCCTGGCATGCCCATTCTCTCTCCCTCCCTCTCTCTCTGTCTCTCTGCCTCTTTTCTCTCTCAAGTAAATAAATAAATTATATATATATATATATATATATATATATATATATATATATATATATATATATTGGGGGTGGTTTTGAGGTAGGGTCTTACTCTGGCTCAGGCAGACCTGGCCTTCACTATGTAGTCTCAAGGTGGCCTCAAACTCTCAGTGATCTTCCTACCTCTGCCTCCCAAGTGCTGGGATTAAAGGCGTGTGCCCACCATGCCCGGTATAAAATATGTTTTTTAAAAAACTTAAGTTCTCAAGATTGTTAATGGATGACATATATGGTGGTTTGTCAAACCCTTAAGACCTTCAAAGGAGAATGATGGAACATCAGCTCACCCAGGGACTGGCCAGCAGCCTCTCCTACCATCAGCCTCTATGTACTGGCCCAGTGCAGGGATTCACTGATGTTCTTCTTCATCCCCACCCCCTGCCCGCCCCAGGCAAGCTCTGCTCTGGACTGTAAAGACAGCCTGCTGGGAGGTGTCCTGAGGGTCCTGGTGAATTCTCTGAGCTGTGATCAGAGCACCACCTACCTGACTCACTGCTTTGCAACACTCCGAGCCCTCATTGCCAAGGTAAACATGGGACACTTGTTTTCTTACTCTTAACTAAGACCAGGATTCTCATCTAGCTTCACTTTCTTCTGCAGGTGAACCAAAACCTATGGCGGCAACTAAGTGCCATAGAGTAAAAATCTTAATTCTTACTAAGAAGAAAGTAAATCCACTGACGCCCAGGACGTCACAGTGGAGAAAACATGCTCTTATACAGCAGATACTTTCATATCTATAGAAATTTGAAATTGCCGCTCACGGAAGGTCTATGACATGAGAGCACAAGTCACTTGAGAGATTGCAGTTTTACCCCTTTGCCTTGATACCTTTTCAGAGTGAGATAAATCCTGCGCAGGATTCCCTTTAGGATGACTGACAATGTGTCCTGGCATAAATTGCTAGGAGGCTTAGAAATGAACTTGTGTATTGTGTTTGTGTGTGTGCAGGTACGTGTGTATGGGTGTGCATATGTGTGGGGTTGTGTATGCACATATGTACCTGTTCATGTGGAGGTCACAGAATGGCCTTTGGAGTTCTTCCTCAGGTCATCCACCTTTTGTTTGTTTCAGTGTTTCGAGATAGGGTCTCTCTCTAGCTTAAGCTGACCAGGAATTAGTCTCAGGGTGGCCTTGAACTCACAGTGATCCTCCTACCTCTGCCTCCTGAGTGCTGGGATTAAAGGCATGTGCCACCATGCCCAGCGCCACCTTTTTGAAGATTGGGTCTCTCATTGGCCAGTGAGCCCCAGGGATCCACCTGTTTCTATCTCCCCAGTGCTATAACTACAAGCACACACCATCATGCCCAGATTTTTATGGGGATTCTGGGGATCAAATTCAGATCCTCATGCTTGCAAAGCAAGCAATTTGCCAACTGATCCATCTCCCCAACTCAGAGATTAATTTGGTTTTTGTGGGTTTTTTTGTTTTTTTTTTTTTTTTTTTTTTGAGGGAGGGTTTCACTCTAGCCCAGGCTGACCTAGAATTCACTATGTAATCTCAGAGTGGCCTTGAACTCATGGTGATCCTCCTACTTCTACCTCCTGAGTGCTGGAATTAAAGGCGTGCGCTACCACGCCCAGCTTCAGAGATTAATTTGTAATGGCCAGAGAATGGACATTATCTTTGTTTAATATAATCTATTTAGCTTTTCCCCCCTCCTTTATATCAGTGGTGTCTTTTGCATAGGATCTTCTAAATTCAGAAAGTGGGCTTCTTCCGCTGTCTCCACAGTGGTAATTTCTAAGGAACCCATGAAACTTATGAGTAATTCCCTCCAAGCTGTGACCTCACCAGTGAATGCAACCTAGCTAACAGTGAAGTTAATAGCAGGGCCCTGACCTCAGCTGAGTGCCTCATGATTAAATATCAGGTGGACTTTGTTGCTTACATCCATCTTCTGACTCACTGTAGCTCATTTTCTTTACGGAGCAGTGCGGTACCTCTTCAGGGCTTATTGCTTGTCCAAGCACACATTTGCACGTTTCAACAGACATCCAGTCCAGAGAGCCTATGAAAGTGCCCAGTGACGCCTAGTGGCCCCTTGTGTTTTGTAGTTCGGAGACCTGCTGTTCGAGGAGGAGGTGGAACAGTGTGCAGACCTGTGTCAGCAAGTGCTACACCACTGCAGCAGCAGCATGGACGTCACACGGAGCCAAGCCTGCGCCACCCTCTACCTCCTCATGCGCTTCAGTTTTGGAGCCACCAGCGTAAGTGTCCACACAGCTGGGTGACACACAATCGCGAGAGAGCATCAGAAAAACGTTGCAGTGTGGCCTTGTGATTCTGCCCTGTGAGGGAGAAACGATTGAACCATAGATGGTCAGCACCTTGCATCTAAAAGAGACAGGCAGGACTGGAGAGGGTAGTGCTTTCCAACAGCGCTTTTCTGTAAGCCACAAAAGAGTAGAAGGGATTAAAAAGTTGCCATCTGGGCCAGGCGTGGTGGCGCACGCCTTTAATCCCAGCACTCACGGGAGGCAGTGGTAGGAGGATCACTGTGAGTTCCAGGTCAGTCTGAGACTGCACAGTGAATTCCAGGTCAGCCTGGGCTAGAGTGAGACCCTATCTCAAAAAACCAAACAAAACAAAAAAAGTTACCATCTGTGGGACTTGCACCAGACAAGTTAAGGATGCAGAATAGAACATCCTGTCTATATTCTGAATTGGCACTAATTCTGTCTGGTACCAGGTCACCCTGTGGGTGAGAATTGTAAATGATCATTGTCATCCTGAATTTCAAGTGAAGCTCAGAAGCTTTCAGAGTTCAGGTTCATGGTAGACAAGCAAACCTTTGATCTGGTTGTGCAGATTCAGATATGCATGCTTGAGTTTCTCTTTGCTGTCCCGTTAGTGAGCCTCTTTAAGTTGCAGTAAAGATACATCGGGCCATGGGAGAAATGCAGGCTCCTTAAGGTTTTGTTGTTTTTGTTTGTTTGTTTGTTTGTTTGGGGGGGGTTGTTTTCTGGTGGGGGGATGTTGTTGCTTTGTTTTGTTTACTGTAGGATCTAGCTCTATCCCAGGCTGACCTGGAACTCCGTAGTCCCAGGCTGGCCTTGAATTTACAGTGATCCTCCTTCCTACCTCTGCCTCCCAAGTGCTTGGATTAAAGGCATGTGCCACCATGCCCAGATGTTTTTTGTTTGTTTGTTTGTTTTTGTTTTTAAGTTAATTAATTTGTATGCAGAAAGAGGGACAAACAGAATGGGCATGCCAAGGTCTCAAGCCACTGCAAACAAACTCCAGATGAATGTGCCACCTTGTGCATCTCACTTTACATGGATACTGGGGAATTGAACCCAGGTCATTAGACTTTAACCACTGAGCCATCTCTCCAACCCATTTGTTTGTTTTTAAGCAGAGTCTCACTCTAACCCAAGCTAACCTAGAACTCAGTCTGTAGTCCAGAGTTATAGTTACCCTCTTGTTGCTAGGGTAAAGCACACCACCAAAGGCAGCTGATGGGAGCAAAGTTTGTATTTTGGTTTATAGTCTTGTGGGGAGGCTTCATGATGGCAGGGGGAAAGATGGCATGAGCAGAGTCTGGAGGACATTACCTTTGCCACAGCAAGCAGAAAACAGCAGTAGGAGAGTGAGCCTCTGTTTTTATTTTTAATGCTGCTGGGAATTGAACCAAGGCTTTCAACATGGTGAACATGTACTTTAGCCCTGAGCCACACTCCCTCAGACCAGGTCCTGAGAATATATTACAGATGACTATGTAAAAGCCTTTAGAACATTCTCCATGGGCCCTTGGGATGGCTATGGTTTTTCTCATGGTCCTGGAAGAAAAGGACAATCAGAAAACTGCTGCTCACTTGAGGCCTCAAGCCCCAAAACTGCTAGCTTTGGAGATCCCATTCCTTCTTGCTATTTAAATAAATTTCCCAGAAGATATTCTGTGGCCTTACTTTATAATGATCTCCCAGTCTTGCAACATGGAGATGGCCCAATCCTTAATGAAAATTTAAAGGGGAGCCTGACAGATTTATATGAGCATAATATCCATCCAACCCATTTAAACAATAATGTGACTCTTGTGCAAAGTGCAGCTCACAGTTTATTGAGAGCAAAGGAAATGATTAAGACTGGAGTGAAAGAAACACTGGGGAGCTGTTTGTGTCTGGCCCTGCTGCCTTCAGTTATTTACTAACTGAGCATCTCTTATTTGTTTCATCTTTTCTTTTTTTTGATGTTTTTTTTTTACACTTTTTATTTATTTACAAGCAGACACAGAGAGACTGGGGGTGTGGAATGGGCACACCAGGGCCTCAAGCCACCGCAAATGAACTCCAGGTGCATGTGCCATTTTGTACACCTGGCTTTATGGGGGTACTGGGGAATCAAACCTGAACCATTAGGCTTTGCAGGCAAGTGCCTTTAACCACTGAGCCATCTCCCCAGCCCCTGTTTCATCTTTTCTGATGCAGAACTTTGCAAGAGTAAAGATGCAGGTAACCATGTCGCTGGCATCTTTGGTGGGCAAAGCGCCAGACTTTAATGAAGAGCACCTGAGAAGATCCTTGAGGACAATTTTAGCCTACTCAGAAGAGGACACGGTCATGCAGACAACACCTTTTCCCACCCAGGTAGACCCACGAACATCCCTTGTCTTGTGCATGTTTGGGGCCAGCCGATTATAAACATATACCTTTATATTTATCTATAATTATGTGTGTGTATATATGTTGTATATAATTTGCAAATATTGATAAATTGTGCTCTCAGTGTTTTGAGAAATGCAATACGTATACATGTGCACACACACACACACACATAAACACACATACACACTCGCACACCACTGACCTCAGATTCAAGATGCCAAGAGTCTATTTGGAAAGCTTATATCTTAAAACAATAAGGAGACAATACAAGAAAACGGATACTTAAATGTGTGGTAAGAAACAAATGCTATGTAAGGCTTGAGAAAGTCTGGGTGGGCTGTGGATAGAGCTCAGTAGTAGATTACTTGTCAGCATGCCCAATTCCCTGTGTTTGATCCTCAGCACCACAAAAAATTAAATCAGTACGTGTGATTAATAAACAAACTGATGGTCTGAAAAGGCATGGGGGATCCGAATAAACAGGTGAGGCAGTATTCAGTTAGGCAAGGGGAAAGTGAGATGGAAATAGTGAGTAGGGGTGAGGATAGATTGTGTGTAAGGAAGGCAAGGAAGATTCCAGTTAGAGAAAGCTCGGAAACAAGACAGTCTTGAGGAAACTGGCGAGAAGCGTCATCTCTGTCACTCCCTGCAATGCCCTGCGGAATAAACAAAAGATACGGCACCTCTCTTGAATCTTTTAGTTCCAGCTTCTGCTCTACTCTGTGGTAGGTTGCCACTCAAGCTCTGACATTGCACAGTAGAGCTTACAATTTTCCAGACAGCAAACAACTGAAACTAGTTAAAGCTAGTTAACCAAAAGGTATTGGATAGTGATGTGGGGTCAGGAAACAGGACTGCTTCATGCATCCCAAGGCAGCTCGCCTGTGGGCCTCAGGTTGCAAAGGTAAAAGTGCAAGAGGACAGTCTGCGGAAAGCCTTCCTGCGGCTCCCCTGCACTTTCACTATAGTCTTAACTCCTGACCCCAAAAGACCATGCCTGTGATATTTGGGGCTTCATACTGTTTTGCAGGTGGAGGAACTTCTCTGCAATCTGAACAGCATTTTATACGACACGGTGAAGATGAGGGAGTTTCAGGAAGATCCTGAGATGCTCATGGATCTCATGTACAGGTAAAGTTTCCTCACTTGGGGGCCTAGGACTTGTCTCTGTGGAGTATGTTCTAATTATCATGGGCAACATGGGTAGACCATGTTTTGGATGACATTCAAAAATGCATATGGAAATGGGTAGAAATTGAGCACTAAGAGTGGGTTGATTCGTACATGAATTTTCAGAAAGGTCACTATAATTTAAAGAGGGCTGTTTATTTGATGACACTCCTCTGTTCAACACAGAATGAGAAAGGGATTATCAACTGTTGTATAAATTGTTTCTCACACGGTTTTGTTCCAGTTATGTTCAGCCACACATACTTTACTATTAGTTTAAACTGTGCTTTCAGGACCAGTAGTTTCAGGCAAAACTACTTAAAAAGATAAACTTGTTCTCATAAGAAGAGGAACACTTTAAGCTGGGCATGGTAGCACACACCTTTAATCCCGGCACTCAGGAGGCAGAGGTAGAAGGATTGCCATGAGTTCAAGGCCACCCTGAGACTACATAGTGAATTCCAGGTCAGTCAGGGCTGGAGCAAGACTCTACTTTTATCTTCCATTACTATTTGAGAGAAAAGGAAGGAAGAAAATTACTGGAAAAATTATCCCTTTTTCCTACTTCTCAACTTGTCTTCAGAATTGCCAAGAGTTACCAGGCGTCTCCTGATCTGCGGCTCACTTGGCTCCAGAACATGGCAGAGAAACACACGAAGAAGAAATGCTTCACTGAGGCTGCCATGTGCCTGGTACACGCAGCCGCCCTGGTGGCCGAGTATCTGAGCATGCTGGAGGACCACAGCTACCTGCCTGTGGGCAGTGTCAGCTTTCAGGTGGGGACAAGCTTGGTTTTTCCTTAGAGCAGTGTCTCAACTGGGGGTGATTTTCTTCCACTCTAGGAAACATTTCAGCAGTGACCAGGGCATTTTTTTTTAATGTTATAACTGGGAGTTGAAGCAGAGGTCCTCGTGACATCTCAAAGGGATAAACCAAGGATGCTGGTCGACATTCTATAATACACAAGAAAGTTTCCACCTCTAAAAAATATCTGACCCTTGTCATTGTTGCCAAGGTTGAAAACCACTGTGTTAAAGCTTTATATTTGTCCCTTCTAATTGCTTTGCCATCTTTAAAAATACATATTGATTACAACTATGAGTCAGCATCATGTTGGTTGACACGCTCAGATGATTTCACATGAACTTGACCTTCCCCCCATAAACCTTGGAAGCAAGCAGACTGGAAGGTAGCATGACTCCCACTTCACAGATTCAAGAACTGAGAGCACTTTTCCAAGGCCAAAGACTTGTAGTTGGCCTGACAGACTGACACAGAGGAAAGAACTTCTGAACATTGGAGAAATGATGTCTGACATGGCCTCCAATTCTATAGGCGCCCATGCTCTGATCCAATATTGAGACAGAAACAAATTGACCTAAGGAGGGAAACAAGTCTGCATGAATACTTTCTCAGAATAATCTAAAAGTTGCTCACAGTTGGCAAGGGGATATTGTCTGGCAGACCTAAAAGTCAGCTCACACTGCACTGCTCAGCAGTCATTTGGTCTATGATTCCTGTGCACACAGTTTCGGAGAAAGAAAAACCAAACACTAAGGCAGTGTTCTGAGCACTTTCTTTTCAAGTGACGTGATGAGAGCTGTTCCTGAAGCCACGGACAATAGAGCCACAGTAAGAGAACTTCTCCAGCCAGACTTAGTCACATGCAGTGTTTGGGTCACTCTTGTTGGAATCTCCATGGCTGTTTCATGAAAGGTCTTGTTCTCATGATTGTTCTTCCGCACAATTGTGTGATGCCTTGTGAAGCAGAAAGAAAGGACAATTCAAAATAGCTTTCTCAGGCTTGGAGAATAAGTCACCAAAACGATTGCAGGTGGAGCCAGGAGCCTCTTGTTTCTAGAATCCTGCTCATCTGCATAAGTGCATCTCATCTCACATCATTTCTGCCTCCTTCCTTGCTTATGCTGTGTTCTCATTCTTAGCAAATAAGTTTTATTCTCAATTCAGAAATGTTTGTTATAAAATCCAGTAAGTAAATTCTCATCCCAATGCATGAAAGTATGACATGATTGAATCATGTAAAAGTAAACAAGAAAGTTATAAAAATCGTTTTAAGTGGATCTGCTTCTTTTAAGCAAGTTTATTTTACGATAGTATTATAGTAATACCCTTTCAACTTCCCCCAAATATTTAGACATATCAGTTAATGTTGACCTGTATCATCTCCTTTTCTTATTTCATGTACTAAAATTTTCATATAATTCTCTTAGGCTTTTCCCAATTACTTATTTAACATTTAACCACTTGAGTATTAATTGTATTTCATTTTTCATCTTCTTGTTTAAGAAGCCTTAATATCCTTATTTTACTTAGAATTCACTTGACTTGCTTATAATGAGGCATGCCACAGTGAGAGAAAATGGTTATTGTATATTGATTATTGTAAAATGGTTACTGTATATTGTAGAACTCATAGGAAAGTCCACATTATCCCTACATGGGGACATAAAACTTTATCTTTTCATATATCTTTATCCATTCACTCATTCCTTTAGAATAAACTGAACATTTATTCCATCCTCATGAATTTTTGTTTTGTTTTGTTTTGTTTTTCGAGGTAGGGTTTCACTGTAGTCCAGGCTGACCTGGAATTTACTGTGTAGTCTCAGGGTGGCCCCAAACTCATGGCGATCCTCCTACCTCTGCCTCCCAAGTGCTGGGATTAAAGGCATGTGCCTCCATACCCGGTTCCATCCTCATGAAATTTACAATCTACCCAGAGACAGCATTTAACTTTTCTTTTTTGTTGTTTGTTATTGTTTGTTTTTTTAACTTTTTATTTTCAACATCCATTCATAAAGACAACATATCCTGGTCATAGTCCCCTCCCACTATCCTCCCTTTCCCCCCTACCAAATCCCCCTCCACTGAATCCCTTCTTTTTTTCTAACAAGTCTCTCTTCTATTTTGATCTCATCCTTTTTATTCCCCCTCCTCTTATGCAGTTCTTGTGTAGGTAGCAACAGACCCTGTAAGATCATGAATATCAAGGCCACTTTGTGTCTGGAAGACAGTATATTCTTTATTCTGTTATAATTGTAACACATAATGTGACAAAGGGCACAAAATGCCATGAGCATGCATAGCGTGGACAAGCCTGAGACAAGGCAAAAGATGAAGATGGTAAAAAGAAAGGTAGAAGCATGGCAACGTACGAGCCCAGTGTTCTCAGAGGCAGAAGGATGCTTAGGGATGACTCCTGCTTCTCTTTAATGAG
Source organism: Orientallactaga sibirica (assembly GCA_036365145.1). Classification (NCBI taxonomy): domain Eukaryota; kingdom Metazoa; phylum Chordata; class Mammalia; order Rodentia; family Dipodidae; genus Orientallactaga; species Orientallactaga sibirica. Next base: position 67,597,893 of record JAEOAD010000001.1, read on the forward strand.
ATCTACCAAGTCAGCTTGGAAATGGATGCTTGAAAGTGAATGACACTCAACCCACTCTAACCTCGGGTCAAAACGGTCCTCAGCGTGCTCTGGGGAGGTGAGCCTGCAGTAGTACTTGCCAAACTAGACCCAGAGACCCAACGTCATCTGACCTTGGTCTCATCACCACCTCCTGGCCCAGCCTTCTGTAGTGTGGGCTTTATTGCTCGCAGGTAAAATTCTCACACTTATTGAATTAGATTGAGGTTCAAGTCCAGGAGAAAAGAGAAATGCCTCAAGAGGCAAAGAAAGGCTTAGGGCATCTTATTGGTTCTGATTGGCTTAGGTAATTATCCCTAAACCAATTCTATTAACCAAAGTAATAAAACATCCAAAAATTATCAGTGGTTCCCCAAAAGAAGAGAATATTAAAGATGAAGGGGTTCTGGACAATATTAACAACAGATATCACTGCTGTTTCCTTTAATGCTCACTGCTTTAGTTTTCACCCTTGTTCTGCGCCAATAAAATCAAGCCTTTGGGAAAGATTTGTAAATGGGAGATAAATTGGTACAGGAAAAAGTAACTTGGAGGTCACTGAGTTCCAAGCAACTGAGATCATTGGAATCATTGCCCTGGAATCCAACACGTATTTGACAAACGTAGATATGGCCACATTCTCACATACTGCTATTACTTTTCCCTCCCTAAATCTGAAGCCAGGAATGTCTGCCCAGAATCTTTTTCTAATGAACCCCATAGCATCCTATCTGTTCTACATGCTGGAAATCACAATTCCATTAGTACTCATTTCTGGAGTTATCTGTTATGTTAGCAATTCATCATAATAGTCCAAATTTGGAAAAAAGATCGGTCACAAAAGACTGAGAAACTGCACTTGTGCTGATAAAACTCCTCTGCAAAATGGACATGAGGGGATAGGCGATGGCAACTCTTTCTTCAAGGACTGCTAAAGTTCATTCTCTAGTTCTTGACAGACAGATCGGACAGCTTTCACTTCAAAGCCACATCTGGTCAGTTGGTAGTGGCTAACTGGACCAGTATGTTGGAAATGTTTTTTTTCAGGGTATAACCAAGTTCGCGGGGAAAGAGTGCTATCCCATTGATGAGTTATGCTTGCACGGCTGTAGGGAGGCCTGGCATGTGTGCTGTTTGCAATCCCTAAACTATGAAGCGCCTATACTGTGTATGCATTTCTTCCTTAGCTGTGAGCCAAAAAAAAAAAACAACCCTTGCCCTGTCAGAAGTGTTAGAATCACTGCTAGGGGCAGAGCTTGGATGAGACAAGTGAGGTGCATGTGGCCCACTCTCAGGCATTCACACTCAAGTGCCAGCTTAGCACTTCCGTGACCCTGAAAGTTGCTTCCTGGAATTTTTATGCCCTAGGGTCTCCCACCCCAGCCGACCAAGCTTGAGTCACTACATTCCTTGCTGACAGGCTCCAATGGTTATAGCTTATAAAAAGAAAAATAATGTGTAGAAATAACATGTTTGGTGGATAGGGTGACAGCACCCTCTGCGGCACTGTATAACCCTCTATAAAGAAGGCATCCTCAGGGGTGGGAGATGGCTCAGTGGGTCAAGCCCAAGGACCTGCATTTCATCCCTAGCACCCACATAAAAAAAAGCCAGATGTTAAAGCATTTGCCTGCAAAGCTAAAGGACCCAGGTTCGATTCCCCAGGACCCCCATTAGCCTGATAAAAAAATAAAAATAAAATATTTAAAAAATAAAACCGGGCTGTAGAGATGGCTTAGCAGTTAAACGCTTGCCTTTGAAGCCTAAGGATCCCGGTTCGAGGCTCAATTCTCCAGGACCCACGTAAGCCAGATGCCCAAGGAGGTGCATGCATCTGGAGTTCGTTTGCAGTGGCTGGAGGCCCTGGCGCACCCATTCTCTTTCTCTCTCTCTCTCTCTCTCTCTCTCTCTCTCTACCTGCCTATTTCTGTATCTCTTTCTCTCAAATAAATAAATAAATAATAATAAAATATTTTAAAAAAATAAAACCCCTCCCGTTTGTCCCTTAATAGTATCTCACTAACATAGGCTTGTTTCCAGTCAGTTGTTGTTACGTTAAAGTGTCGTTCATATAAAATTTCCTGATGGCTAAAGGAAAAGGAAATTATGGGGTTTGATGAGAAGTTGCTCAGTGTGACCTTTTGAAATAAAGGGTAGCCAAAAACTCTGGTGGGTGGAATTACAGACTTGCTGTAATCATGGCCTGGTTGGGGTGGGAGGTGGGAGAGTGGCGGCTCACCTCTTTGAAACCTGTGTTCTGGTCCCTCTGTTCTCTGAGCTCACACTGTGATTTCTTACAGAATATTTCGTCCAACGTGCTGGAGGAGTCTGCTGTCTCTGATGACACACTGTCACCCGATGAGGATGGAGTGTGCTCGGGCCGGTACTTTACTGAGAGTGGCCTGGTGGGCCTCCTGGAGCAGGCCGCAGAACTCTTTAGCACGGTCAGTGCCCACCACCCATCCCAGAGCCTAAGGGCTCAAGCAGCCCCACTTCACACTTGCCAGAGGCACCACGCAGGGTAGGGCTGGATCTGGCTGGGTGCCCCTTGCTGGGCCCAAGAAGGACTTTGATGTCCACAGATTGCATCAGCTCTCCACAGAAGGAGTAGAAGCCTTTCATCACTGGCATACTCTTGTTTTCACTATATGCTTATTGGCTAAGCAGCAGTTTCACAGTATTATTTCCACTTAATAGGGTGGAAATGAAGCCACAGAGAGGTGAAAAGGCTTGCCCAGGTTACACAATAGAGATGAGGCATGTTCTCACTCCCGCATTTTCCCTACTCTTAGAAAGAAATGGGGAGGAGCCACGGTGAGAGAGGGTAGGAGTCCACAGCATCTTCTTTCCAACACCAGAGTCATCCTGAGCTGCGCAGAAAGATGGGAGCAGAAGACAACGAGGCTCCTGGCAATAACCCAGTCTGGGTCTGAGCACTCCTAAGAAAAGAAAAAGTCCACAGAAGTCACTGAGATTGGGGGCAAGGGAGAAAACCACCCACCCATTTCATTATTTACCTCCCTCTTCCCCCACAGTCAGTCTTCAGTACTTTGTTTAGCTGATCCAGTTCTGTTTTCCTCTCTCTATTATTTGATTATAATGTAAATGTTCTCTGTGAGTATTCATTATACGTGGTGTTATGTTGCATGAGGACATTGTCACACCATGTTACACATTGAGCACGTTCCCCCATGAACCTCTAATCCTCTTTTTTATTTTCTACTCTTCATCTTCCAAGTGTCCTTCTTACAGCTTCTATGTATTTTAATTATTGTGTTAACTGTCTTTATTTTTCCCATTTTCTATTACTGGAATCAGAAAAGGTCCAATATAAAGCCGGGCGTGGTGGCACACACTTTAATCCCAGCACTTGGGAGGCAGAGGTAGGAGGATTGCCATGAGTTCAAGGCCACCCTGAGACTACATAGTGAATTCCAGGACAGCCTCAGCTAGAGCGAGACCCTACCTCAAAAACCAAAAACAAAAACAAATCCTATATAATCTTTTTATTCTTTAGTTAGTATACAAAATAATGAGCTTTATCATGGCATTTTCAGACATACATGTCATTGTACTTTTACTATACATACACCCCTATATGCTATTATTTTCCTGAAATTCTGGAAAATAAATTGGTTAGAACCCAATTGCTCCCTCAAAAGACATCGCTTGAGTATCTCAACTGAAGAATACCTCTGAGATGGAAATTCTTAAGACTGTCATGCTGAGCCCCCTGAGTACCTAAACCAATCTCTTCTCCTGTTTTCAAGTCCATGAAAACCCTTCTTGCCAGTTAACATCACCACCCAGGACCATTTAGGATCAATGTGCCTGGTTTGATCCAACAGCTATGATTCTCCTAGAAGTGTTCAGACAGTGGGTTGGGCATGGAGGTGCATGCCTTTAACCCCAGCACTCGGGAGGCAGCCGTAGGAGTATTGCCTGAGTCTGAGGCCACCCTGAGACTACATAGTGAATTCCAGGTCAGTCTGGGCTAGAGCAAAACCCTACCTCAAAAGAAAAGAAAAAGAAATGTTCATCTGGGCATGGTGGCGCATGCCTTTAATCCCAGCACTCAGATGGCAAAGGTAGGAGAATCACCATGTGTTCAAGGTCATCCTGAGACTACCAAGTAAATTCCATGTCAGCCTGGGCTAGAGTGAGACCCTACCTGAAAAAAAAAAAAAAAAAGAAATGTTCAGATAGCTGTCCAGCTCTGTGAGACACTGCAATGCAACAGTCCGCTCTCCAGCAGTGTTTGCATAGTAAACTCTGATTATGGGGCTGGAGAGATGGCTTAGCAGTTAAGGTACATGCCTGCGAAGACTAAGGACCCCAGTTTGATTCTCCAGGTCCCACATAAGCCATATGCACAAGGGGGCACACACATCTGGAGTTCATTTGCAGTGGCTAGAGGCCCTGGGGCACCCATTCTCACTCTCCCTCTCTTTCCCTCTCTCTGTCTATAATAAATAAATAAGTAAACTGTGGTTGCAGTGTATTCAATTCTTTTCTCCTGTCCCCAAGGGAGGTTTGTATGAAACAGTTAATGAAGTCTACAAGCTGGTCATCCCCATCCTGGAAGCACATCGAGACTTCCGGAAGCTGACCTCCACTCATGACAAGCTGCAGAAGGCTTTTGACAATATCATTCACAAGGTAGCTGGGGATCCTGGCCAATGTGTTATTTTAGCTGGTGTCAGGTCACCTTGTCTCAGAGTTGCTTTGCCCTCTGTCCTCCCTGGCTGCAGATTGGCCTTGAGCATATCATTATTGTAGTTCTTAACCATCAAACAGGAAAGGGCTGGAAACGGACAGTGTGAAAGAAGGCATCTTGAATTACTTTATAGTCAAAAAATGTGAGACTCACTTAAATGAAGCCCCAGAAATCTTTGATGGGATTTCTTTTTAAAAAAATAGTTTATTTATTTAGGCAAGGGGGCACATGTGTTTAATCCTAGCACTTGGGAGGCAGAGGTAGGAGGATTGCTGTGAGTTTGAGGTCACCCTGAGGCTACATAGTGAATTCCAGGTCAGCCTGGGCTAGAGTGAGACCCTACTCAAAAAAAAATTATTTATTTATTTGAGAGAGAGGGAGGGAGGGGAGAGGGGCACACCAGGGCCTCCTGCCACTGCCAACAAACTCCAAATGCATGCACCACTTTGTGCATCTGGCTTTATGTTGGCACTGGGCAACCAAACCTGGGTCCCTTGGCTTTGCCGGCAAGCACCTTAACCACTAAGCCATCTCTCCAGCCTCTTTTGTTATCATTTCTAAAGTTTATTATGTGCATGTTAAATGTGCTTAGCAGGGATTTCTGTTAATGTCAGCTGTAGGAATAACACGTAGCACAATTGAGGATCCCTCTAACCAGTGGCTCCTTGGCAATGAGCTAACGAAAGAGAGGTGTTCTTGTTTTGTATGACAGGATCATAAGAGAATGTTTGGGACTTACTTCCGAGTTGGTTTCTATGGATCCAAATTTGGGGACCTGGATGAGCAGGAATTTGTTTACAAAGAACCTGCCATCACCAAGCTTCCTGAGATCTCGCATAGACTAGAGGTAAGAAGTGGTGCCTTGTGCTTGACGTTGTACACTTCACAAAAGCAAGTTACATTGAGTCATTATTTCTTTAAGAAAAGTTATGGACTCAACATTGACCTAAATAGCAATTTTCTTTTATAATATGAAGGTATTAGGTACGATTAGGAGGTACTACAAGGAGTAGTTTTCCCCTAAGATCTTATATATATTCTTCAAAGTTTAAAATTTAAATCTTAAACCAGGCATGGTGGTGTATGCCTTTAATCCCAGCAGAGGTAGGAGGATTGCTGAGAGTTCGAGGCTACCCTTAGACTACATAGTGAATTCCAGGTCAGCCTGGGCTAGAGGGAGACCCTACCTCAAAAAAACAAATAAATAAATTAAATCTTGAACAATTGTTTCAAAGACTATTTAAAATTTAACCAGGATCCCATGCTTTCTTATAACACTTTCCAAATGTTACTTAATATATACTAGCAGGCATGAAATTATAAAGCCCCTGGGTTGGAAGTTATCATCTTGATTTTGAAGCAATCTGGCCAAACTACTGAATGACTCCCTAGAAAATAGAGCTATCCTTTTGGGTGTTACTAAGCAACACATTCCACTTGAATACTGCACAACTGGGCAGTCATTCCTGTGGGCTCTAGCCAGGCCCAGCTCCAACCCACCACTTGTACTTGGTCCATAATGGAACAGAAAAGAGTTGTATGTTCTTGCAGCAAAGGCTGAAAAAATGGAGGAGAGAAAAAGAAAGAAATGACATAGTGAATTCCCCCTGCCAAAAAAGAAGCAGATATTGAAAAGACCCAACAGTAAGAACTTAGGAAGAAAATCAAGGTGTCCCCCTCATAAGACCGTTACCTGAGGGACCAGGGCCCTTGATCAGTGACTTTTACCAAAGATTCACTATGTATGCTGTATGCTTTCTTGCTGCTGATTGGCATGTGTGCTGCCTTAAAACCATCAAGCTTTTTTTTTTTTTTTTTTTTGGTTTTTCGAGGTAGGGTCTCACTCTGGCCCAGGCTGACCTGGAATTCACTATGTAGTCTCAGGTGGCCTCAAACTCATGGCAATCCTCCTACCTCTGCCTCCCAAGTGCTGGGATTAAAGGTGTGCACCACCACGCTCGGTTACAACCATCAAGCTTTAAACACTGCATTGCCCAGTTCTTTGCAGCAGCATCCCTGCCAAATAAGATGAAGAAGCCATGGTACAAAGTGGTGGCACAGCTTGCCCACTGAGTCATTCAGCTCATGACAAAGAACTCTAGCCATTGACTCAGGCCACTCAATTCTCTAATTGAGGTAGGAGGATCGCCATGAGTTCAAGGCCACTCTGAGACTACATAGTGAATTCCAGGTCAGCCTGAGCTAGAGTGAGACCTTGCCTCAAAAAAAAAAAAAAGAAAGAATTAGAGGTGTGTATTTTCTGTCCTTGTACGCTGTGGCTTGCCACATTATGGGAAGCCTGATGTCCTCCAAGTTCCCAGGATACATCCCAGGATGCCTCCAAAAATATGATGACATTGGTCGAATTTGAGACCAAGTGTATACATGGTGGGGAGGCATAGATCAGTTGAGAGTGCCTGGCTTCCTAAACCTTTTATTTATGTCTCAGGAAATGCTGAACATTACTTCTTAGCTCAGAGGGACTGTCATTAATCACTGAACAGCGTCCGCCTTGTACTTGTTCCAAACTTATTCTGCTTCTGAGAAGACAAAAGAGTTACATACCATTAAAAGAACTTTCACAAACTCTGGCCTTTTCCCTCCCTAGGGATTTTATAGCCAGTGTTTTGGTGCGGAATTTGTGGAGGTGATAAAAGACTCAACCCCTGTGGACAAAACCAAGTTGGATCCTAACAAGGTAGGGGAAAAAATTTGCCAAAAACAGCCATCAGGCTCTGAGTCTCCTTATTTCACCCAAGAACACAAAATGGCCTCCTGTGTCTGGACTCTTCAGGTTATTTAAAAGCAACCAAGCTTTTGTTTTGTTTGCTTTGGTTTGCTTTGTTTTTTCTGAGGATTTTTTTTTTTAAAACAGGCTCCTCTTGCACAACCCAGGCTGGCTTTGAACTCAAAATCCCCCTGCTTCAGCCTCCCTAGTGCTAGGACTATAGGCATGTGCCAGGCAAACAAGCATTCCCCACCCCAGGGTTTTGTTACTGGTGGATTAGGTCTTAAGGAAAACCATCTGAAAGGCAGGAATCATAATAGAAACTGTTATTTATTAAAGCACCAACTATGTGATTATGTAAGTCATCATGTCCTCCAACAGCCCTTGAGAATAGTTTCACTGGGCTGCAGAGATGGCTCAGAGATTAACATCTCCTGCTTAGAAAGCCTGATGGCTCAAGTTCGATTCCCAATTCCCAAATAAAATCAGATGCACAAAGTGGCACATGTGTCTGGAGTTTGTTTGCAGTAGCAAGAGGCCCTGGTATGCCCATATTCTCTCTCTCCCTCTCTTTTTCTCTCTCTGCTTTAAATAAATAATAAATAAATTTTTAAAGAATAGGTTTGATTGATCCTATTTTATGGGTAAGAAATTTGAGGGGCTAGAAAGATGGCTTAGCAGTTAAGGCACTTGTCTGCATAGCCAAAAGACCCAAGTTCGATTCCCCAGGACCCACATAAGCCAAATGTACAAGGTGGTACATGCGTCTGGAGTTCGTATGCAGGGCTAGCAGTCCTAGTATGCCCATATTCTTTCCACCCCCCTACTTCTTTTTCAAATAAATAAATAAAATAATTTAAAAAAAAAAAGAATGTCAACTTCCCTGGACATGGTGGTCCATGTCTTTAATTCCAGCACTCGGGAGGCAGAAGTAGTGAGTTTGAGGCCAGTCTAAGACTACATAGTAAATTCCAGGTCAGCCTGGCCTAGAGCAAGACCCTACCTAGAAAGAAAATAATAAAAAGCCCGCATCTTGCTGACAGTGTTTAGTAGCACAGGTCCTCAGGCACAGAAGTCCTGTATGATTACAGGAAAATCAAAGGGCCTGGGCTTCAGTTTCCTCATTTCTATGCCAGGGTGTATTCCATCTCACCCCCAACTGGTGCATTGCAGTCTGATGGCAACCTCCCCCACATGTAGCATCAAGAAGTTCAAAGTTCTTTCCTCCGGAAGACGACCCGTACTTCAGACACAAGCCTCAAGCGTGGCCCCATTTCTAACTTGGTGGCTACAAACTTGGAAGCTCCTCTAACTCACCTCAGGTTAGATGAGCCACTGAAATGATACGAGAACTCACAGCAGTACCGTACTTCTGATTACAGTTGTATGAGAATGGACACGCAGAAGGCAAGTCAGGGAAGGAAGGCCACTGTTATGCCCTCTCTGTGTGGGGTACAGGCACATCACCCTCCTGGTACATCAGTGTGTTCACCAACCAGGAAGCCCCAACAAGTCTCCAGTTATCCAGTGGTTTTATTGGGGTTTCATTCCATAGGCACCATTAATTGAATCAGTGGCCCTATGATGAAACACTTCTGTCTGAGGAAATCAGATTGGCCCTAAATTCCAACCCTCTAATTAAATTTGGTCTTTTGGGAGACCACCTGAAGCTACGTAAAGACCCACTACAACCATCTCGTTAGCATAACTAAATTCCAAGGGTGTTTGAAGCATTCTTCACTGTGCACAGGAATACATTAATTCACATTAATTCTCATTCCCTTCCATGGACTGACAGTACTTGATACTTTAGTTTTCTCAGTTTGACCATTCACCCTTCCTACCAAAGTGTGTGCTAGAGACAATAATACTAATGAACACACACACACACACAATCTGCCGGGTGTGGTGATGCACACCTTTAATCCCAGCACTTGGGAGGCAGAGGTAGGAGGATTGCTGTTAAGTTCAAGGCCACCCTCAGACTATATAGTGAATTCCAGGTCAGCCTGGACTAGATGACCATACGGGTTGGGGGGAAATCTAAGCTGTGGTGGTGCACACTTTTAATCCCAGCACTTGGGAGACAGAGGTAGGAGCATCACTATGAGTTTGAGGCCACCCTGAGACTACATAGTAAATTCCAGGTCAGCCTGGGCTCGAGCAAGACCCTACCTCAAAAACAACAACAACAGCAATGGTAATAATAATACTACAAGAGATGAAGATTATTAAGGATCTCCATGTGGTAGACCTGTAAAATGAAAGACCCAAATGCCTTTCTTAGTTCTGTCGTCCAGGATGTGATGAAGATGATGTGAGTAGAGAGGGATCCACCACATGTTCTTGTGAGCTTTTCTACATTTATCAGCACACTCTAAATCAGCCACATGTAAGAGTGAGCTTTTCTCTATTTGTCAGCACGCTTTAAGACACATTCCCTAGCCTCAGCCAGAAAGCGTTAACTGTGAGAAGAACTGAACAGCAGTCACTGGAGTCCTTGGAAGGTCTGGATGGTTTTGTGCTCACAGTGATCTGAATACCGCACAAGTGACCTCCCCAACCCTAGAGCCCCTCCCCTCTTAAAATTCCCCAAGGTAGGTTGTGAGCTTGGAATGAGAGTCTGAACCCAGAATCACAACCAGATTTCATTATTCTAAAGCATGATTTGCAGTCTAAGGTCAGGAACCCCACCCGATCACTTCACTGGGTGTGTGCTCACTGCCATTCAGTTTCCTTATTTTTTAACTAAATCTTCTTCATTAATAAATTCCCTTTTCACCATGTGTATGCGTGCATGTTTAAATGAGACAGATGCAGTAAAATGCATTGATGTTTAGTTCTATACATTTTTTTAAAGATTTTATTTATTAGAGACAGAGAGAGAGGGAGAGAGAGAGAGAGAGAGTGAGAATGGGCGTGCCAGGGCCTCTAGCCACTGCAAATGAACTCCAGATATAAGTGCCACCATGTGCATCTGGCTTATGTGGGACCTGGAGAATTGAACCGGGGTCCCTAGGTTTTGCAGGCATATGCCTTAACTGCTAAGCCATCTCTCCAGCCCTGGTTCTATACATTTTGACAAATACATGTTACCAACACCACAGTCAAGATTCAGAACGATTCTATTCCTCTGAAGTGTTTCCCTAAGCCCCTCTGAAGTCACTCTCTATTTCTTCCCCCGACACTCATTGAGCTGTGTTCTCTGTCTGTAGGTTTGCCTGTGCCACAAAGTGTGAGAATCACCCGTGATACATTACATCTTTCTTTATTGTGCAGGGTCACATCTGGTTGTATAGTTACCTTGTAGCCTTTCTCCACTAGAGGAACATTGGGTTTGCTTCTCCTTGTTGTCTATTGTGAACAATGTAGTGATACACACTTATTACTGCTTGTTTCTATGAATGTAAGTTTTCATTTCTCTTGGTATTGTATGATTTTTCTTGGGATGTCTTTTTCTTTCTTTTCTTGTTTTTCTTTTGGTTTTTCAAGGTAGGGTTTCACTGTAGCTCAGGCTGACCTAGAATTCACTTTGTAGTCTCAGGCTGGCCTGAAATTCACAGCGATCCTCCTACCTCTGCCTCCCGAGGGCTGGGATTAAAGGCACATGCCACCACACCCGGCCCTATGGGGTTTCTTTTTCTATTCACCTCAGATACAGAGACCAACAATAGACCAAAGAAAGGATTCTGTCCAAGTCCAACTTGGTAAACCAGTGAATTTACTGGGGTGATTTACACAAGCATGGGTGACTGAGAGTCAGCTCCACTACCAGGAAATCTGTGCCACTGATGGGCAGCCACCCCAGGGACGTCTTCTCTTCCTAGAAGTTGTTTACAGGATCTATATCCTTGGGGTGGGAGCAGAGGGATGGGGGCACTTGGGTATACACCTGGGAGTGGGGTTCCTGAGGGTGGGTGTCATGAGCAGTACAGGGAACTACTGATTCGTTCTGTAGAGTGGCTGTATGTTGTGAAACACCCCCCCATACTCAATGGAATGTTCCAGGTGCTCCATCCTTATTGGCACTTGGTACTCTCAGTTTTCTCAGTTTGACCATTCACACTTCCTAGGAAGTGTATCCTGGTCATGGGAACTCTGAAAAGGAAGCTTTGCCTCTTTGGAAGAGCAGGTTGCAAAGTGTTATGCAGAGACTTCCAATGCGTGCTTTATAGTGCTCGGAGGAGCAGCAGGTGGACCCGAGGCACAGCTCTCTCGCAGGCCTCAAGATCATTTCTCTCCTGAATTCTGGCCTGATGCACTCAGCCCTGGCGCACTGTGCAGTCAGAAAGGAGCTGTGCTGCAGGGTCTCCGTGCCTGCCTCCACAACCCCAGGGGCTTGTTTGCTGAATGACTCATCTTCCCTTTTCCTCACTTATCCCCTCCAGGCCTACATACAGATCACTTTTGTGGAGCCCTACTTTGATGAGTATGAGATGAAAGACAGAGTGACCTACTTTGAGAAGAATTTCAACCTGCGGAGGTTCATGTACACCACTCCCTTCACCCTGGAGGGGCGGCCCCGGGGAGAGCTGCATGAGCAATACCGGAGAAACACGGTGCTCACCACCATGCATGCCTTCCCCTACATCAAGACCCGGATCCGCGTCATCCAGAAGGAGGAGGTAATACACCTGCAAGGGAGCAGCCTCCCCAGAAGGAGAGGGCCTAGGTGACCTCATGCAGTGAAGAGTAAAGAAGATGCGCTTGCCAGCTGTAGTGGTGTGCACCTACAACCCCAACCATCCAGGAACCGAGACAGGAGGATCCTGAGTTCAAAGCCAGCCTAAGATAAATAGCAAGTTTAAGGTAGCCTAAACTATGTAACAAGACCCTGTCTCAATAAACCAAGGGCTTAGAGATGTAGCTCAGTGGTAGAGCACTTATCTAGCGTGTACAAGCACACCCCCCAGCACTGAAAAGCTAAGAGGAAGATGCTTTTGAAATATGGTCATGGAGGACTGGACAGATGGCTGTGTGGTTAAGGCACTTGCCTGCGAAGCCTAAGGACCCATGTTCTACTCTCCAGATCCCACATTAGCCAGACACTCAAACATGAGACAAACACTTGGTTGCACGTGCCCATTAGATGGTGCAAGGGACTGGAGTTCGATTGCAGTTGCTGAGGCCATGGTACACCAATTTTCTCTCTCTGTCTCTCTATAAAATAAAAAGGAAGGAAAAAGGAAGGAGGGAGGGAGGGAGGAAGGGAGAGAGAAAGAAGAAAGAAAGAAAGGAAGGGAGGGAGGGAGAGAGGGAGAGGAAGGAAGGAAGGAAGAAAGGAAGGGAGGGAGGAAGGGAGGGAGGGAGGGAGGAAGGAAGGGAAGGAAGATGCTCATGGAGCTATTCCCTCTGTCTCATGGTGCCAGGGAATCCCATTTAGGCAGCTGCATGTTTCCAAACATTCTTTCACTTTAAGTATTTAACACTTATATATCTCTAGCATAGTTTACATATCTAATTTTAATATTTGTTATTTTTCATTTTAATTATAAATGAATATAAAATGTTCATATAGTTGGCCCTTTAAATTCTCAGTTTTGAAATCCATGGAGTCAACCAACCATGGATTGAGTACTAAAGGAAAAGTTGCATTCTAACAAGCATGTATGAGGTTGCTTTGGTCTTCTGGTGGTTGGAGGCAGGGACAGTAGGGTGCATAATATTCTAACACACTAGTGAAGGCACCACCCTGTGTTCCAGAGCTTGTTTGTAAAGAGAAATCATAGATGGATGGGCAAATGATGGTGCCTACTTATGAAACAATGTGAAGGGATGTGCACAGACCTCTGATTGACATGAGAAAATGCCTGACATAATGTGAAGCAAAAGCAGCAGTGCAAAATTGTCTGCAGAGTCTGATCCATATTACACAGAGAAAAATCTAACTTTAAAAAATAAAAATAAAAAAAAAAAAAGTATGGGCCAGGCGTGGTGGTGCACGCCTTTAATCCCAGCACTCGGGAGGCAGAGGTAGGAGAATCACCGTGAGTTTGAGGCCACCCTGAGACTACAGAGTGAATTCCAGGTCAGCCTGGACCAGAGTGAAACCCTACCTCAAAAAACCAAAAATAATAAAAAAAATAATAATAAAAATGTATGGGCCAGGTGTGGTGGCGCACACCTTTAATCCCAGCACTCAGGAGGCAGAGGTAGGAGGATTGCTGTGAGTTCAAGGCCAGCCTGAGGCTACATAGTGAATTCCAAGACAGCCTTGGCTACAGTAAGACCCTAACCCTCGAAAAAACTAACAAACAAACAAAATTATGAAAAAGTTTCACGTTATTTTTCTCTAAACAATATAGCATAACAAATATTTATGAAACATTTGGGCTGGACATGATGGCACACATCTTTAACCCCAGCATTTGGGAGGCAGAGGTAGGAGCATCACTGTGAGTTTGAGACCACCCTGAGACTACATAATGAATTCCAGGTCAGCCTGGGCTAGAGCGAGACCCTACCTCAAAAAAACAAACAAAAAAATTATGTATTTAAAAACTTATGACTGCTTCCGACATTGTTGTATTGTAAATTATTGAAGACAGAAGTGCAAGCAAGCAGCCCACTGGATTGATGGTGTATTATAGGAAGTGTGTCAGTGACATAGACATGTCATCTGCTGACTTCTGGCCCCAGATTCCTCCTGTGACTTTGTACAGCTACTTGTCTCTGGTTTCTTCATTTGTACATTGGAAAGAAAGACCTCTGTGTGTGCAGAAGAATTAACCAAGAAAGTATAATCAGGGCTGGAGAGGTGGCTTAGCAGTTAAGGTACTTCCCTGCAAAGCCAAAGGACCTAGGTTCGATTCCCCAGGACCCACATAAGCCATATACACAAGGTGGTGCATGCATCTGGAGTTCATTTGCAGTGGCTGGAGGCCCTAGCACACCCATTCTCTCTCTCTCTATCTCTCTCTCTCTACCTGCCTCTTTCTATCTTTCAAATAAATAAATAAAAATAAAATATTAAGCCAGGCATGGTGGCTCATACCTTTAAACCCAGCACTTGAGAAGCAGAAATAGGAGGATCACCATAAGTTCAAGACCACCCTGAGACTACATAGTGAGTTCCAGGTCAGCCTGTGCTAGAGTGAGACCCTACCTCAAAAAACCAAAAATAAAATAAAATAAAATATTTTTTAAAAGAAAGTATAATCACAGAATCATTCAAAATTATACAAGCCATGGGCATATAAATTTTCTCTAGACCACCTACATGTTCATTTATATGTCATCCTTTTTATATAGGATCACAGTCCTTTTTGTGACTTGTGGGTTGACTGATCATAATCAGCATTGTCTTTTTTGTTCAAACCGCACCCATTTTCCATGATTTTTAAGATAATTTTTAATTTTTTTATTTTTACTTATTTGAGAGAGAGAGAAAGGCAGATAGAGAGAGAGAATGGATGCACCAGGGCCTCCAGCTGCTGCAAACAAACTACAGACGCATGGGCCACCTTATGCATCTGGTTTACAAAGGTCCTAGGGAAGCTGGAAAGATGGCTTAGTGATTATGGTATTTGCTTACAAAGCCAAAGGACCCAGGTTTGATTCCCCAAGACCCACATAAGCCAGATGCACAAGGTGGCCCATGCATCTGGAGTTCATTTACAGTGGCTGAAGGCCTTGGTGTGCCCATTCTCTCTCTCTCTCTCTCTCTCTCTGTGTCTGTGTGTGTGTGTGTGTATTTCTCTCTGTCTTTCTCTCTCTGACTCTATCTCTCTCTCAAATAAATAAAATAAAGTAAAAAGTTTAAAAACAATTAAAAATCATAGACCTTGAGGAATTGAACCTGGGTCCTTCATGCCTTAACCGCTAAGCCATCTCTCCAGCCGATGTTCCACAATTTTCAGTTTTGATTTTTTTTTTTTTTTGGTAGGGTTTTGCTCTAGCCCAGGCTGACCTGGAATTCACTATGTAGTATCAGGATGTCCTCAAACTCATGACGATCCACCGACCTCTGCCTCCCGAGTGCTGGGATTAAAGGCGTGCGCCACCACGCCTGGCTCAGTTTTGATTTTTGTAAAGCAGAATGTGACCTTACAGATCCTCACTAAACAGTATGAGGGCAGAGGCTCCTTTTATGGTTCCCAGCCCCCAGCTTTTTACAGTTGTCTCGTGAACATCTAATATGACAGGAATTTTTATAGCAGCTCACTTTCATAATGTCTTGCCCAAGCATTTAGCTTGGTCTTCATAGCAACAACTCTTTCTCTTTCCACACCCTTAGTTCATCCCTTTATTCATTACTTAATTAGATTAGGTCATTAAAATAACAAGTATAACAGGCAGAGTCAAGTCTGTGAGCATGCAGACTTGTGACTATTCCACAGGGCAGCGGCAGCAGCTGAGTGTGCTGTCGTGTGCCCCCTACCCATGCTGAGTGAGGCCAGTGCCTCTGGGAGGATGATTCACAGCGGGCAGAGAGCCTAGACTGGGGACTATCAAGAAGGTGGCACAGGCATCTGCCATGTTTCTTATGGCTTTGGACTTTTGAACCCTAAGACATTCTAGGCATAGCACAGAAATACATTATCCCCAAAAGCATTCTCTCAGCTTCTTAACCAAACATAATTTCCCAAGAACCTCAGTGTTCCTTTACACTAGGGCTAGGTAATATAGTGCCACAAACTGAATGTCAGTCAGGGATCTCCAGAGGAACAACCAATAGAATAAATTTGTATTATTAAGGGGATTGATTGGATTAGTTTACAGGATATGAGCTAGGCAGTCCAACAATAGCTGTCTGTAGGTTTGAGCCTTAGAGAAGCTGTAGCTGCTCAGTCCACGTGGCTGGATGCCACAGCAGTCCCAATCTGGCACTGAAAGCTGGTCTTCAGACCCTGCTGGAAGGCTGAGGAGACTTAGTTCCAGTGTCCACAAAGGACAGTCAAGGCAGGGTAGTTACACATACCAGTAAATAGTGAGGGCAGCCCAGTAAAAAGCACCCGGCAAGCCAGTAGCACAGGCAGCCAGGAGAAAAGGGGCTGTGTTTTCCCGGAGGTTCTTATGTATAGTCCACCAGAAGGACCGCCCACTCTGGAGGAAGGACTTCCTCCCTCAGTTATGCCTTCCTGGAAACCTCCCAGACCCACACAAGGGCTGTGTCTCTTGAGTCCTCATTTGATCAAGTTGATCACAGAGCTTAACCATCACAGACTGCATGGTGCGGACAACAGAAATGTATTGTCTTGCAGTTCGGAAGGCTGGGAAGCTCAAACTCGGGGTTGCCAGTTGGTTCCCTGTGAGGGCTGAGCGGGAGAATCTGTCCCAGGTCTCTCTCCTCCGCCTGCTGATGGAGTCTTGTCTCTGGGTCTGTCCACAGCATCTTTGCTTTGCACGCGCTATGCCCTCCTTTCCTCATCATAGAAGGATACTGGTTATATTGGATTAGGGCTCACCCTCATGATCTCAGTTACCTCCATAAGTAAGGTCATACATTCTAAGTTCCTGGCAGTTAGGGACTCATTCAACATGTGAGTTTGAATCAGGGACAGGATTTGACCCATCACATTCAGGAAGGACCCTGAACCAAATCATGGATCTTACTACATTGATCTTGCCAAGTTCTTCCCTTAATAGGCATCACCTTTAGGATGGGCTGACAAAGCACCCTAACAAGGGCATAAGTGATGCCAAGGCTTATGCAATGATGAGAAAGAAAATTTCAGGTGCTTTGCTTCCCTGTTGCAACTGGGGTACTTGATCAATAATAGAAAAATAAACTTAGGGCTGGAGAGATGGCTTAGAGGTTAAGGCAGTTGCTTGCAGAGCCAAAGGATCCAGGTTCAATTCCCCAGGACCCATGTAAGCCAGATGCACAAGGTGGTGCATGTGTCTGGAGTTCGACTGCAGTGGCTAGAGGCCCTGGCGTGCCCATTCTTTCTCTCTCTCTCTCTCTCTCTCTCTCTCTCTCTGCCTCTCTTAAATAAATAAATAAATAAATAAATAAATAAATAAATATCATTGCTGTGTTAGCTGGCCGTGATGGCACATGCCTTTTGAAAAAAAAAAAAAGAAAGAAAGATCCAAGTGTGGTGGCACATATCTTTGATCCCAGCACTTGGGAAGCAGAAGTAGGAGGATCACCATGAGTTCAGAGACTACATAGTAAATTCCAGGTCAGCCTGGGCTAGAGTGAACCCCTACCTCGTAAAACCAAAAAAAAAAAAAAAGAGAGAGAGAGAGAGAAAGAAAGAAAGAGGGCTGGAGAGATGGCTTAGCAGTTAAGGCGCCTGCCTCCTAAACCTAAGAATGCCAGTTCCAATCTCCATCGGTTCCAATCTCCAGGTCCCACATTTGAGCCAGATGCAAAGTGATGCAATGCCACACTTGATCACAAGGGGGCGCAGGCATCTGGATTTTGTTCGCAGCAGCTGAGAGGCTGCTGGAGCGCCCATCTCTATCTGTCTTCCTCTCCCTCTCTCTCTGTCTCTCTCTGTATCTCTCTCCAAAAAAAAAAAAAAGAGAGAGAGAGAGAAAGGAAGGAAGGAAAGAAAGAAGGGAGGGAAGGAGGGAGGGAGGGAAGAAGGAAGGAAGGAAGGAAGGAAGGAAGGAAGGAAGGAAGGAAGGAAGGAAGGAAGGAAGGGGATATAGAAATACCATAGACTTTGAATATAGATATAATTGTGATCAAATTAGGACTCCTCCACCCCACTTACTGCTTATGAAACTTACTTGACCTTATAAATTCCCCTTTGACTGAAAAATAAAATGATAAACGCATGTGATTATCTTAGAATATATAAGTACTCAAGAAACGTTAGGTCTTTCTTTAACTATTTTGTTGTTGTTGTTTTTGTTTTTCGAGGTAGGGTCTCACTCTAGCCCAGGGTGACTGGGACTCTGTAGTCCCAGGCTGGCCTCAAACTCACAAGCGATCCTCCTACCTCTGCCTCCCAAGTGCTGGGCTTAAAGGCGTGCGCCACCACACCCAGCAAGCCTTTCCTTCTTAACCTGCTCAGATTATTTCAGATTACTTCAAAAGTCTTTCCTCAGCTGCCTCTTCAAATCCAGTGCCCTCCCTGTCAGAGCTCCAGGTTTGCCCATGGCCTGTCAGGAGTCCATGACTTCCTTCCATCTGTGTCTTCCGTTTAGTTTGTTTTGACACCAATTGAAGTTGCCATAGAAGATATGAAGAAGAAGACTCTGCAGTTAGCAGTGGCCGTTCACCAGGAGCCCCCTGATGCTAAGATGCTGCAGATGGTGCTGCAAGGCTCAGTGGGAGCCACTGTAAACCAGGTAGGCAGGGCCAGCTTTGGTGGCTCAGCCAGTGCTCATTATTTTGATTAGGATATCTACACCCTTTTCTCTGGGGCTTCATGAGAGCCACATCCAATGTTTCTAAGCCTAGAACGAGTATCTGTGCAGTACTTTAAAAATAGTTAGGAGAGCCTACATAGTGAATTCCAGGTCAGCCTGAGCTAGAGTGAGACCCTACCTGGAAAAACCAAAAAAAAAAAAAAAAATAGTTAGGAGGCTTTTCACTTAAGAACCAAGGTCGACATGAAGTCCTCCTCTGAAGGAGCGGACCACGTTTAAGGGGTGCCATTATTTCCCCAGAGTCTATACTTCCAGTCCAGACTTGACAACAAGACTGAGAACTGGGGCCCTGTTGAAGAGGGCTGAGTCATGCCCTGTGTAGCAGAGCTGTTTGCAAGTGCTCGAGACTAATTTAAGAATATGTATAGAGCAGAGAAGAAAAGGCCTAGACCATCCATCTTCTAGGTACATGTCACATGCTGAGGATGCTTCCAACTAGGAGCAACCTGGGACAGGTCCATTGGGCCACTTGACAAGACTGGACTTCTCAGACCTGTTAGAACCTTCACATCTAAGCTCAGCATGGAACTTAGCCAGTCTCACATGGAGGGAGGTCCAAGGCCAGTACAGTCTGTCTAGCAGGCCCCCTTAATGCCAGTTCTAGATCTGTTCTTCTCCACACTGCCACACTCAAAATCCCAGCACGTGTCATTTCCCTTACTCAGCACCTCCTTCACCTGGGGTGCCCTGCAGAAGTGCTGAGCCTTCTTAACACCAGCAGCACAAGGACAGCAGACCAGAGAAAGGACTATTGTGTTTCTTGACGACCCCCACAATGCATGACCCACATTCCCCATTGATGAGGGTCCCTTTGGAAGAGGGAGGACAGGGAGGACGACAATGGAGCCAATACTACGAATGTAAAATCAGAATAATATAAATAAATAATTTTTTTAAAAAGATTAGAAAAGTATTAGGAAACTTTTGCTTTGCGAGTCCCAGTCCTTTGAGGAAAATGGAAGACTTTCTAAATCACAACTATAGACTGCATATGGACTGGCATTACTTACACCAGATGGTCCCCACACTAGAGCAAATAGGTAAACAACTATGAACGGATGGATAAAGGCAATCACCACTCCAGATAAACAACTCTAGGCTTTGCCTTCAATTCAGCTGCATTACGTTTCTATATAAACCAAAAGCTATAGCAGTGTGTTGGATTGAGGAAATACATTTGTACCAGTGAGTATTCTAAAATTCCTGAGTCCTCCCAAAGAATCATTTCCTGAGAGGCTTACGACCTTCTTTGGCTGTTTGTTTTAGTGAGCCAAACTATAAAATTAAATGTTCAAACAAAGGAGCCAGTCCAACATTCTCTCCCAAGTAATTGAATTTTCTTTCCAATATCAGTATTGTTTTCTTTCTTTTTTTACTTTTTCCACCAGGGACCTCTGGAGGTGGCCCAAGTGTTCTTGGCTGAAATTCCAGCTGACCCAAAGCTCTACCGACATCACAACAAGCTGAGGTTATGCTTTAAGGAATTCATAATGCGGTAAGAAAGAAAGCGCTGGAAACAGCAGCACCACAGGGGTCCCTGTGGTGGGGCCAAGGGTGCAGTTCAGTGGTGGAGGGCTTGCTAGCATGCATGAGGCCCCAGGTTCCATCCTCAGCACCACAAAAACAAATCAACACAAAGGAAAAGGGGCTGGAGAGATGGCTTAACGGTTAAGGTGCACGCCTGCAAAGCCTAAAGACCCAGGTTCGATTCTCTAGGTCCCACATAAGCCAGGTGCACATGGTGGCACATGCCGGGGCTTTTTTCCCTCACCACCGGCAGGTAGAGCAAAAGAGAGAGAGAGCCGGGCCAGCCGTTTCTCTCTTGAGGCTGAGCGAGAAGACAGGTGTCGGCAACTCAAACCTCCCCAAATCACCGGGGAAAAGAAAACCACATTGAGTCGCGGAGAAACGTCTAAAGCGAAACTCGTCGTTTATTGTCAGGGGGGAGATATTTATGTACTTTGAGGAAGGGGGTGGGAAGAGGGGATGAGAGAAAGGTATAAGGGCCAATATACTTTGAGGAAGGGGGCGGGAAAAGGGGATGAGAGAAAGGTATAAGGGCCAACAGTATTTCATCACGTCAGCAGCAGCTGGGTGGAGGCAGTTTCAGCCAGGTGCTGAGTCAAGGGCAGGTACTCAGGCTCGACTAGGCCTTACTGGGAATAGGCCAAGATTGGCTGGGCTAACCACTGCTTCACACCGGGCAGAGCCCAACATCTCCCCCTTTTGTTTTTGTAAGAACGGTGGATGGCAGAGTCCCTGTCCTAGGTTGTTCCCCTCTGGGAACCTTACCCGTCTCTGGGCACTATGCCTCTAGCCCGTTGACCACTCCACGCCCTGTCTTAGGTTGCCTCAGCCTGTCTGAGAGCTTACCCGTCGATGGAGGGCGGGGAGGGATGTTAGGTGGATAGCCAGTAAGTGGAAAAGCCATTGTATTTGAGTAAACCTGTGGTGCCTTGGCTTGATGAAGTTTAATTGACTCAAGTTGTTGGTGAATGAATTGTGTAATCTTATTAATTATACAGGGCCCGAGAGTGAGGATAAGAAGAAGGAGGGATTCAGGGGGAGGGAGAAGGTAGGGTAAAGAGCAAGAAGGAGGAGGGGTCCAAGGGGAGGGAGAAGGTGGAATAAAAAGCCATGTAAGCTCGTCTACAGTAGGTTGTCTTAGGAGTCTTGACTCCTCTTTTGTAAATCTCTCTGGAGCTTTTCTGGCTTCATTTAGGTCTAGTAGCATCCATACCTTTAGTTGTTCCTGGGGAAGAAATAGAGGCATAGTTCTCAGGGGTGTGACACTCCCTGGAAGATTGATTATTATCATCCCCTTGTTGGGGTAAATATTTTAAGTCTCTTGTCGGTACCCAAATAGGTCTTTTTTCCTCTTGAGGAAAGACACATCCAAATCCTCTCCCTGCTGTGAGGAGGGGGGTCCCCTCCAGGCCCCAGTTAATGGGTCCCTCCATTTGACCCAGATGGAGCACATGCATCTGGAATTCGCTTGCGGTGGTTAGAGGCCCTGGTGTGTACATTCTCTCTCTCTCTCTATCTCAAATAAATAAGTAAATAAAAATAAAATCTTTAAAAAAAAAAAAAGAAAGAAAGAAAGAAAGAAAAGAAGCGAATCCCAGGTAGCACTCAGAACCATGGAATCAGAGCCTCTGGGGTGGGGCCCACCAATCTGTGGCTTAACCAGCCGGCCAGGGGGACACTGAAGTTGAGGGCAGAAGACCAACACGGTGTGAGCTTCTGTGACTGTCGCTTCATCTGCAGAATGCTTCACATCTCTCATTGCATGCACACCACACAGTCACACTGTGAGACAGGCATCATCGTCTTCATTATACCAGAGGAACCAGAGGTTTAGATGTGGAGATGAATTCACTGGTGGTCAATCAGCAGAGCTGAGTTCAAAGGTCTGCTGAATCCTGGCAGTCCCCACCTGGACTGATGTATCCATCCCAGGTCTTTGTATTGCCAGTCTCTGTAGTTCTCCGAGTCATGTGGTCACTTATTTTAGAAACTGAAAAGTAGACGTTGCCTCAAATGCAGTCATGAAGGCAAGGTTCTAGGGCTGGGCTGTTCCAAAGGTGTCACTCAAAAAACACTTCCTCATGTCAGACCAGCCTCCACTGTGTTCCTGAACTCTGCGGTGGAGCTGGCTTCAACAGAAGCGGGTTCAGCGTGGGCAGGAAATGGATCTTTAGGCAAAGTTTTGCAGTCTCTTACAGAGACTGTGGCCCTAAGAAAAATAAGAAGGAAGGATGTGACACCAGAGAGAGACATCAGGAAAATGTGCACAGATAAATCTTACCATCCCGAACCTTAGAGAAAAGCATGCACTACAGGGCTAGACTCACATGGCAGGTGGGGAGGAAGGAGTCTAAAAGTTCAAGTTTACTAAGTTTAAGGAAAACCCATCAAAATGCTGGTGTTGAGCCAGGTGTGGTGGGGCACACCTTTAATCCCAGCACTTGGGAGGCAGAAGTAGGAGGATCGCCGTGAGTTCGAGGACACCCTGAGACTACAGAGTGAATTCCAGGTCAGCCAGAGCTAGAGTGAGACCCTACCTTGAAAAAAAAAAAATGAAGAAGAAGAAGGAGGAGGAGGAGGAGGAGAAAGAACAGAATGCTGGTGTTGCTTGAAATTAGAAATACTGCCTTTGAGCTGGGCATGGTGACACACACCTTTAATCCCAGCACTCAGCAGGCAGAGGTAGGAAGATCACTGTGAGTTCCAGGCCATCCTGAGCCTACATAGTGAATTCCAAATCAGCCTGTACTAGAGCGAGGTCCTACTTTGAACAACTAAAAAAAAAAAAGAAGGAAAGAAATACTGCCTTTGTTACAACTTTAAGGATAAGTATGCAGCTTGCTGTGTGAAGAGATGCCTGTTCCTGCAACCAAGCACAAGTGCTTAGGAATGGGATGTGCACATGGCTCTGTGTGTGTGTGTGTGTGTACATGTGTGTGCATGCCTAGTGCGTAGAGGTTTTTGGTTTCCTTTTTGATAGAAATACTGGCATTGCACTCAAGTTAGATTTTCTTTAATAGCAGGTATGCATGTAACAAAAGGCTAGGAAAATATTTGGGGAATTTTTTGGAATTGTTTATTTTCCACGTATTTACTTTCATTTAAAATTAATTATGGTTAAACACCTCCAACGTTGGCAGTGGTCCAGGCCCCGCCGGACCTCAAGGGGCCTGTGAAGTGATGAGCGCGTGTAGTTGGCCCCAGGTAGAAACGTTGTTACGGGCTGCTGAGGCCTGAGGTTCCTGTGCTCCTGATGCACCTCTGCACCACTGAGCAACAACGCAGCGCAGCATGTGCTGCAACTCTGCTGTGTGCTGAGAAAAGCAACATAGAGACCAGAAAAGGCAGATCTGGAGAGGCTGGGATGGCTGGCAGAGGCTTTGTGGAAAAATATCACTCCTGTCTTGATGTTCCGATTGAAGAAAGAAAATGATAGCAAAAGAGAGCCATTCCTGTCAAGTGGACAGCAGTGACTGTAGAACTCAGTCAGGAATGCCACTGGCACCTCAGGGCTCGGCAGAGTCCAGCTGGGGCATTGTGTTATAGAGCGTGCACCAGGACAAGGTGGATCAGAGCAGCAGAAACATTAATAAATGAAGCTCTGCGCAGAACTTAAATGGAAGGGGAAAGTTGCTGAGAGAAGAGGTGACCTTGGTTTTGTTTCGGGTTCACATCAGTTTCCTCTGATGAATCTTGTAATCCAGTATCTCCTGGGGATCTTCTCCAAGTGTGCACCTCGATAAAGCGCACCTCGCCAGCCCGACCAACAGTGTGCTCCTGATGAGCCCCTGACCTCAGGAAAAGCCACCGGAAAAAGCCAGGCTTGAGCAAAACTAGTCCCACACACACAATGCAAAGGAAATGATTTTTCCTAAGGACAGACCTCTAACCCATGCATCATCATCTTCCCCAGATGACCTGCAAAAATGCCAGATTTTGAAGATAAAATTCACCGTTTAAAACGCTATTCTAGCCAGGCATGGTGGTATACTCTTGTAATCCTAGCCTTTGGGAGGCTGAGGAAGGAAGACTGCTCTTTGAGGCCAGCCTAAGGTACACAGTGAGTTCAAGGCAGTCTGTGATTCATAGTGAAACCCTAGCTAAATAATAATAATAAGCCAGGCTTGGTGGTGCACGCCTTTAATCCCAGCACTTGGGAGGCAGAGGTAGGAGGATCACCAAGAGTTCAAGGCCACCCTGAGACTACATAGTGAATTACAGGTCGGCCTGGTCTAGAGAGTGAGACCCTACCTCAAAAATAGATAGATAGATAGATAGATAGATAGATAGATAGATAGATGATAGATAGATAAATAGATAGATGATAGATAGATAGATAGATAGATAGATGATAGATAGATAGATAAATAGATGATAGATAGATAGATGATAGATAGATAGATAGATAGATAGATAGATAGATAGATAGATAGATAGATAGATAAAATAAGTAAAATAAAAGTGCTGTTCTTGAACTCCTGTAGTGGTGATACCTCTGGGAGGCCGGCTATAAGCTCACCTTCCTGTCTGCGCTTGGCCTGCTGAGGGGTTCTCAGAATGTCACAGATTAGCAGTGCTTCCCAAACTACCCAGTGCTTACATACCTGGAGGTTCTGTCAGGATGAAAAATTCTGATTTGCTAGGTTGGGAATGGAGGCTCTGCGGTTGTTGTTTGAGGCTACACAGCCCAAGCTGGCCTCTCACGTGCAATCCCCCTGCCTCAGGCTTTCAAGCACTAGAATTACTGGTGTGTGTTTCCCCACCCCAAGTCCCAGACTGTGCACTTCTGACCAGTTTCGGGGTGCTGCCGCAAGGCTCTGGGCTGAGCAGAGGTTGCTCGCTGGCCTCCTGTCCCTGTTCTCCCCCAGGTGCTCTGGCCTTCACTTCTCAGGCTGGCCCCTGTCATTCACCTCCTTTGCCATCCTGCTCCTCCTTTCAGAAGTGCACTCCAACTGCCAGTCTTAGGCAAGTGTAGATGCCAGCTCACCACCTAGACCCGGTGCACACTGAGGCCACGCTCTGTGCCACCACGAGGACAGTCCAATCCCATCGCACCTGAAGTGAGGCTACAGGCAAGACATCCCTGCCAGTCACTGTGGCATCTGTGCCAATAGCAGTTGGCTTTCCTTCCACTTTATCTAACACAGGTCACAGTGGTAGGTCACGTAAGATCACTAAAACCAATCCAACTATACACTAAGAGATATGTATGGATGTTAGAGCGCATTGAATACACCCTCCCATGGTGAATGCAGAAACTTCCTTTGCCCCCACTATGTACCCAAGCTAAGTGCAGGGAGGAAGTCGCATTGTACGTTGTCAAGGTGTTTACACTGGCACCATTTCTGCCCCAGTCTGCTTTCAAACAGCAGAGGTGACGTCAGTGGAAAATAGGAGTGGCAGGCTGTCTGCCCTTCTTCCCCTTCAAGTGTACCTCTTCCACCAATGCAGGCTGCAGGTGGGTGATCCAGAGCTTCAAGGCACCCCTGAGCCAGCCTTGCCCCACACAGACATCCTGGCAGGAATGGCCCTGCCAGGTGAGCAGCTGCTTCTGACTCAGCTGGAGCAGACCAGACCTGGCCTGGAATGGGCATGGCAGACCCTCTGCTGCAGCCAGCACTCTCCAGCCCCTGCCAGTGGCTGGGGATGCCAAGTGAGGTGCAGTCCTCTCTGCCCCGTCTTGGGTGAGGAGACACCTGGAAGCCCCAGGAAGCCAAAGCAGACAGATTCCACACCCTCTACCTCACCATGCCCCCAGACCATTGAAGGTATGGGGAGCTTTCCCCCATTTTCTCTCACTTATCTTAACATACTCATTCCAATAAAGCCTACATGATTTAAATTTTATTTTTTATATTTAAATGAGAGAAAACAGGGCTGAAGAGATGGCTTAGCCATTTTAAGGCACTTGCTTGCAAAGCCTAAGGACCTGAGTTCAAGTCCCCAGGACCCTCATAAACCAGATGCACAAGGTGGTACATGTGTCTGGAGTTCGTTGATAGTGGCTGAAGGCCCTGGCGTGCCCTCTCCCCCCTCACTCTCTCTCGTAAGTAAATAAATAAAATCAGAGAAAAAAGTATTCAAGGTCTGTTATAAATTGTCTTTAAGGGAGGTGTTTTACAAACACCTCAGTAGATTTCTGTACACACACACACACACACACACACACACACACCTTCCTTTCTCATTTCACCTACAGTAAACTCTCCTTTTGGTGCTGTGATATTCTCTGCTGTTCTCATAAACTACCCTGTCCTGTCTTCTTGGTCAAGCTCTGGTCCCCTCGCTCTCTAGCTTTGGGGATAGGGACATTGCTGGAGGTTTCTTGAGACTGATACTGAAAGAAAATTAGTTCTGCTGTATTTAGCAAGTCCCCAAAACCTGCACACGCCTTTAATCCCAGCACTTGGGAGGCAGAGATGGGAACATTGCCATGAGTTGGAGGATACCCTGAGACTACATGGTGAATTCCAGGTCAGCCTGAGCTAGAGCAAAACCCTACTTTGAAAAAAAACTAAAATAAAGTAAGATCAGAGCAGTCAACATAAACCCATGTGGTGACCCTGGCTCGCTCTTTTTTTTTTTTTTATTAATTTATTTGAGAGAGAGAGAGAGAGAGAGAGAGAGGGGAGAAAGAGAGAAAGATAGGGCTGGAAGGAGGGAGGGAAAGAGAATGGGCACACCAGGGCCTCTAGCCACTGTAAACAAATTCCAGATGCATGTGCCACCTGTGCATCTGGCTTATGTAGGTCCTGGGGAATTGAACCTAGGTCATTTGGCTTCGCCAAGCCATCTCTCCAGCCCCCACTCTTTTTCTCCCTGCCATACTGGAGATGTAACACATCTATTTTAATGGTCACAGTATGTTGCAGATAAGACTATAAATCCATGATCCTATGTTTCCCAAGATGTTGCTGTTCTTGAAGAGGAAAATTTAGTGCATAGCCCTCTTTAGCTTATGGATTTTAGTTAACATATGGAAATGAATTTAATTTTAATTAAGTACTTATGGACTATAACCCAAGTGGCAGAGAGAACATAGAAAATGTAAATAAAAGAATTGGTGGGGGCTGGAGAGATGGCTTAGTAGTTGAGATGCTGCCTGTGAAGCCTAAGAATGCTTGTTCAAATCTCCAGGTCCCACATATAGCCAGATACAAAAGTGACACAAGCACACAATGCCACACATGCGCACAAGGGGGCACATGCACCCAGAGTTCGTTCACAGCAGCTGAAAAGGCCCTGGCGTGCCCATTCTCTCTCTGCCTCTTCCTCTGTCTGTCTCTCTCAAATAAAAAAAAAATACAGGAATTGATGAGCCACATGTGGTGATGCATGCTTATAATCCTAGCACTCAGGAGGCTGAGGTAGAAGGATCACTGCAAAGTCAAGGCCAGCCCTGGTCAATATAGCAAGTTACAGGCTTCATTGCTTTGGGCCTGTGGTAAGTCAGAACATCATGATGGTAGGAGCATGTGGTAGAGGAGGCTGGTATCCAGGAAGTAAGGAAAAAGAAGATGGGGCCAGGGAAAAGATATAGCATACCTTCAAGGACCTGAAACTGGCTGTTGGGAGTTCAGGTAAGTTCTTGAACCACAGACCCTAGGTTCATTTCTACTTCTAAGCAAAGAATTGGATAAAATAAGACTGAGAAGGATAATTTTAAAAAATATTTTATGTTTATTTATTTATTTGAGAGAGAGAGGAAGAGGTAGATAAAGATGGAGAATGGGTATGGCAGAGCTTCTAGCCACTGCAAACAAACTTTAGATGATGCACGATGTGTATCTGGCTTACGTGGGTACTGGGGAATCAAACCTGGGTCCTTAGGCTTTGCAGTCAAGTGAAGTCTTAACCATTAAGCCATTTCTCCAGCCCAAGATAATTATCAAATTATATATATTGAGGGAAGTATAAAAATCAAGGGAAGGAAAATGAATAGGACAATGTGGTCTGAGAGCCCACACAATGAGTCTGGAAGAAATGCAAAAAGAGTTAGAGAAGAAAGAAAAGAATGTGCAAAGAGCTCCTGCCATGTTGAGGGCAGGAAGGGTAAAGAGCCCATGTGGAAGGGTTAGGGGTTAGGGGCTTTCCCCTCATCTCAGCCCAAAGGGGAAGACTCACCAGAACCTGGAGGTTCAGGAGTGATGAACGGGCCACCAAGGAGAAGCCGCCCTCCCCTGGTCAACGTCTTTATAACCTTATGGTGGAGGGCCCTACCTTCCGGCTCAGGTGAGCCAGAGAGACAGCCAACTGGTCTGGGCTAGAGGCTGACTCAGGAAGAGGCTAGCCATGATGTCACGTTCTGGGGGCAGAACTTGACCCACCACAATGTTAGGATTAAATCCTAGGAAAGAAGTCCTCCCTCCCAGGAGGGTTGTTTGTGGAAAAACAGATCTAGGGAAGAGATAAGAAGTCAGATCAGGGCTGGAGAGATGGCTTAGCGGTTAAGGCGCTGGCCTGCTAAGCCTAAGAACCCGGTTCCAATCTCCAGGTCCCACGTTTAGCCAGATGCAAAAGGACGCAAGGGCGCAATGCCACACTTGCCCACAAGGGGGCGCACACTTCTGGATTTTGTTCACAGCTGCTGAGACTGCTGGCGTGCCCATTCTCTGTCTCCTTCTCCCTCTCTGTCTCTCTCTCTCTGTGTCTCTCTCCAAAAAATAAATAAAATAATTTTAAAAATTAAAAAAAAGAAGTCAGATCATACTTTGATCTCTAGCAAAATGGAGACTGCAAGGCCCCGATCACCCCAACTGCCTAACAAAGCTACCTGACTCCCATGTTTCTCGCAATAGCCCACCATAAATTATGACCCCAGGAATGGAGCCCACTGATGAATTCTGAGCCCTCCTAATCTCATCACTCCCCAAAGGCCCATTAGCTGATAAGTAAACCTTTGATCTTTGTGGAACATTTTAGATCCAAGCCCTACCAGAGGCACTCAAGAAATGTAACATTCTGTCATTGTCCCCAAGTTGTTAAGCAGTCCAAACTCACTTCCCCACCCCGAAATTTTCATCCAGATGTGGCGAAGCTGTGGAGAAAAACAAGCGGCTCATCACCGCAGAGCAGAGGGAGTATCAGCAGGAACTCAAAAAGAACTACAATAAACTGAGAGAGAGCCTCAGGCCCATGATCGAGCGGAAAATTCCAGAGCTCTACAAGCCCATATTCAGAGTTGAGAGTCAAAAGAGGTAAGAAGGCAGCAGGCAGGGAGGTTTCTTCCCGGGGATAAGAGATCACTGGGGTGTCCCAGATCGGACCTGCTCAGTTCCTCTTGGCCAACTGCAGCATTCCCAGGGCAAACTGGGGCCTGGAATCAGAGATGCTTCTAGCCAGAGCTGTGTGTGTGCGCCTCTTGACCTTCCCCCGAGCTCTGCAGCTTCTTATTGCTGGCCTTGAGCCAGCATCATCCTGCCAGGGCCAAATTATAGCGCATGCGTGCGTGCGTGCGTGTGTGTTTACATGCATTTGGGCCCAGCGTGCAGGTGTATCAGACCCTCCACCACTCGTTTACCACATTCTCTGGGACCATGTCCTTTTCTGGTGTGTAATTTCCCCCCACCCCTCTTTAAAACGCTAATTGATCCCTCTTCTGTGTTCTCTCTTTTCTGTCCTTAATTTCAGAGACTCTTTCCACAGATCTAGTTTCAGGAAATGTGAAACCCAGTTGTCACAGGGCAGCTAAGAAAAGCCACCTTCACCCACGGTTGACCGATGCTCTGTGGCCTGAGGACTCACTGATACTTCAAACACAGGACAGCATCCACCCAGGACTGACCACATACTCCCTGCCCAGCCTGCGCGCTGGAAGCTTGGCGGGTCAAGGGACCATGGAGTGACTCCCACATGCACTCTTAACTAGATCTTGGCCAAGCCAGGGGGGTGGAGTAGAGCTGGGCAGAGGGTAATCAGGTATTTATTAAAGTGTGTTTCTCTCAATGCTATTCAAAGCCAAGCATAAGCTGCTTCTGCTGATTGGGTGGTCACTGTCCACCCCAGAAGGGACTTCCTCTTGTCTATATTTGAGATCACAGGACAAACTCAAATGGTGCGAGGAGATGTGGAAACATGACACCCTGGCCGTGAGCTTCACGCATCTCCTTTGTGGAAGGGACATTTTAAATAAGCTTTAGGGCAGGTGTAAAAAGTCTTCAATAAGCCTGTGAAGGAAGCCTTACTGGAAACATATACATGAGGCGGGCTGGGAACCGGGGAATAGAGTCTTCAGGAATTTGTTACCTTTTTATCCTTCTGGTTTTGGGGGACGGAGTGTCTCCTAGTTGCTTCTGCTTTATAGTTGCTGTGAAGCTGAGTGAACACACATGTGCAGAGGTGCACACTCCAAGCCTGCTTTAGAAGAAAGATGGTACGTGACACTCAGCCACACGTCGCTGATACTGCGTTCGCTTAATGGAAGCAAGTCTGCTATAACGTTAGCTGTTTTTTCTTATGCTCGCTCTCCCTACCCCCTTTTTCTCTTCTCTGGAACAGTCTGTATTTTTATAAAAGGATAATATCTCTGCTTTCATTTCAGAACACTGTGTTCTCCGACTGCTATGAAAATACATTCAGATTTGCATTCTTTTGACCATGTACTTTAGGAGAAAGATGAACAAAGTTATTATTTGAGAATTAAATTATATATTTTTAATATAACTGATGACCTTGACTGATAGTGAAGATGGAATGTTTCCCTTTGCAACTGGTGTTTTGTTTCTTTGACATCTCAAAGTGTTGTGAAGCTTCAGAGACAAATGCAATTACTGTGGCCTTGGACAGCAGTACTGGCCATAGTGGCACCTGCAATGCAGTATTTAATCTTTCTGGTCATGTTAATTAACTCAGTTTGGGGGTACCAGGAAGGTTTAGACATACCCTTAGGTATGTATTAAGGCATATTTTGAAAGAGAATATTTTTTAAAGAAAATAATAATTAAGGCTTACTGGGGCTGGGGTAATGGCTTAGCAGTTAAGGCATTTGCCTGCAAAGCCTAAGGACCCTGGTTCGATTCCCCAGGACCCACATGAGCCAGCTGCACAAAGGGGCACATGCATCTGGAGTTCGTTTGCAGTGGCTGGAGGCCCTGGTGTGTCCATTCTTTCTTTCTGCTTTCTCTCTCTCAAATAAATAAATAAATAAAATATTTAAAAAGAATGTAAGGCTTACTAGTTTATTTATTTATTTATTTACTTATTAGAGACAGAGAGAGAATGAGTGAGTGAGAATGGGCACGCCAGGGGCCTTGTATGAACTCTATATGAACTCCGGATACATGCGCTACCACGTGCATCTGGCTTAGATGGGACCTGGAGACTTGAACCTGGGTCCTTAGGCTTCGCAGGCATGTGCCTTAACTGCTAAGCCTTCTCTCCAGCCCAGGCTTACTAGTTTAAATGTTAGACATTTTTAAGCATTTGAGGCAGAATTTTTTCTTTTAAATATTTTATTTGATTTATTAATTACATATACAGAGAGAGAGAGAATGGGCTCGCTAGGGCTTCCAGCCACTGCAAATGAACTCCATATGCATGACTACCATGGGCATCTGGTGAATGTTGGTTCTAAGGAATCGAACCTGGGTCCTTAGGTTTCACAGGCAAGTGCCTTAACCACTAAGCCAGCTCTCTAGCCCCTAAGGCAGAATTTTTTCTAAAAGTACGTTATGCACCTGATTTTTTTTTGGGGGGGGGAGCTTTTGAGGTAGAGTCCTGATCTAGCCCAGGCTGACCTGGAATTCACTATGTAGTCTCAGAGTGGCTTCGAACTCACAGCAATCCTCCTTCCCTTACCTCTACCTCCCGAGTGCTAGGATTAAAGGCATGCACCACCATGCCTGGCTTAAAATATTTATTTATTTGGGAATGAGAGAGAGACAGAAAAAATGGATGCACCAGGGCCTCTAGCCACTGCAAACAAACTCCAGATGCATGCACAACCTTGTGTATCTGGCTTATGTGGGTACTGGGGAATCAAACCTGGGTCCTTAGGCTTTGTAGGCAAGTGCCTTCACTGCTAAGCCATCTCTCCAGCCCCTCCACCTAATCTTTTTTTTTTATTTTTTTATTTTTTTATTTTTATTGACTTTTAATCTTACATACCAAAAAAACCCCACCTGATATTTCCCTCCCCTCCCCCATTCCACTTTAGAACTCCGGTCTCCATCATATCCCCTCCCTCTCTCCATCCACATAATCTTTTTAATCTGAGTGCTCATGTTACATTTTAATTCCATATGTATTTAGCATGTACCTTCTATGTGAAGATAGAGATCAAGGTCAAAAACATTGGTGCTGACCTCTGCTGTCTCAGTTCAATTGAGAGAATGATCATAATAATGTGTAGGTAGCCACAGAACAGAATGGACCTTATAGCATGTCATCTTTTTGGAGTGACTTTCATCATTATTATTATTATTTGACAGAGAAAGAGGGAGGGAGAGAAAGGGAATGGACGCACCAGGGCATCCAGCCACTGCAAAGAAAATCCAGACGCGTGTGTCCCTTGTGCATCTGGCTATTAAACCTGGGTCCTTTGGCTTTGCAGGCAAATGCCTTAACTGTTAAGCCACTCTACCCCTAAATGCTGAACCATAGTGTGCATTTAACAAATGCTCATAAGTGACCAAAGTAATGAGTGAAGGTGGGCCTCAGTGGTGATTTCTGCCAGGCTTTTCACCTAAGGGAGAGAGACAACAGGATCCTGTGGTCCCACAGGAGTGGCTTTCTATCCACTTGCCTGCCTAGATGCCTCGAGAGGCATAGGCAAGAATTAAGAGGGTTTTCCCCCTTCTATTGCCTTCCTCTAAACTTTGCTAGAGCCCATCTTTAATCATCTGATTAAAGAAAAATCTCCGAGAGTCATTAAAGTAAGTCAGCAGTCTTGAAGTTCCTGGAGGCAGGCAGCCTGCTCTTCTTGGTTGAAAACAGCTGGGAAAGCCAGGCATGGTGGTGCACGCTTTAATCCCAGCACTCAGGAGACACAGAGGTAGGAGGAGTGCTGTAAGTTCAAGGCCATCCTGAGACTACATCGTGAATTCCAGGTCAGCCTGGACTAGAAAGAGATCCTACCTCAAAAAAAAAAAAAAAAAAAAAAAAAGGCTTTTTTTTAAGTCTCTGTGGGTCCTTGGACTAAGGATCAGCAAGCAGTCCTGGTTCCCTGTTCTGTACTCTCTGCACTCTGTAGTCCTGCAGCTCTGACCAACTTGCTTACTGCTCTGAGTGTTGGAAAATTACCGCAGTGAAAGAGAAATACGAGTTGTGTCACCTTCCAAGGAAGTCCAGTGAGATAATTAATGCATTGGAACATGCTGTGGAAACTCAAAAATGCCGTCCAACATGAAAGCTAGAACTATGTAAAACTGACACCTCAGAACCCATAGACAGCACCTCCACTGCATCCGCTGTTGGCAGCAGTCATCAAAATCAGGCCAAAGGGACAAGCAGGACAGAGGCCTGACTTACCAGAAAACAAATGGCTACTCTGTTCCCCTTGCCGCACCAGTTTCCAGTGTCTGCCAAAGGCAGCAGCAACAGCCTCGTGGCAGAAGGAAGAAAGGCCACGGTGGCAACTAAGAGGTGTAAGGTGGCCTGGAAACCCAATCCAACCGACTGGCCTGCCTGCTCCTTGAGCATAGCTTGTTTCCAGTACTTTCCTTGGGAAGTACATACAGAGTGAGCCAGTGAGTGCAAAGACCCACCTGTGTCCACCTCAGCTGGACATGTCCCCAGAGAGTCAAAGCGAACAAACTTCCACTTGAAATAAAGCCACTGGTTGGCAACTTTCCCAGTTAATAATAAGAAAGAGAGGACTTGGCAGCCATGGCGGATTTGCAATAATTGACATTGCTGGGTCAGAGGCCTGGGTCTTGTCAGCAGCTTCCCCCCACTACCCCTTTCTCCCGCACTCCCTTGGTCCCCAACTTTGCAGGCCAGTGTGGATACCTCTAGATGCATATGAAGCAAAAAGCTTCTACAGAAAATTTCCAGGAACTCAGCAATTAAGAAACTCAATGGGGGCTGGAGAAATGGCTTAGAGGTTAAGGTGTTTGCCTGCAAAGCCAAAGGACCCAGGTTGGATTCCCCAGGACCCATGTAAGCCAGATGCACAAGGTGGCAAATGCATCTGGAGTTCCTTTCCAGTGGCTGGAGGCCCTGGCGCACCCATTCTCTGTCTCTTCCTCTCTCTCTGCCTCTTTCAAATAAATAAATGAAATCTAAAAATTAAAAAAAAAATCCAATGGCCCTGATCCACGGAGAATTGACAGGTCCCTGGGAAGGGGGTTTAAATACAGTTTAGAGAGTCCAGTCCCTCCATACCTTTAGGGGTGCTAGTGCGCATGACAGTGGGGTCTGGCTTTGGAGCACTAAGTGCTGCTGCCAGCATGATAGCAAGTGTGTAGAAATTAGAAAAGGTCATGTTGGGCAGCATCAAACGAGTATTCCGGGAAACGTGAGGGAAAAGCAATAGCTGTGAAGCTTCATGAAGAGAAATCTTCTAAAGTAGAAGTAAAACCAAAAAAAGGGAGGGGCTGGAGAGAGAGTATGGTGGATTGATTCAGGTGTCCCCATAAACTTAAGTGTTCTGAATGCTAGGTTCCCAGCTGACAGCAATTGGAAATTAAAGCCTACTGGAGGCGGTGTATTGTTGGGGGCGGGCTTATGGGTGTTATAGCCAGTTTCCCCATGCCAGTGTTTGGCACACTCTCCTGTTGCTATTGTCCACCTAATGTTGGCCAGGGGGTGATGTACACCCTCTGCTCATGCCATTGTTTCCCCTGCCATCATGGAGCTTGCCCTCAAGTCTGTAAGCCAAAATAAAACCTTTTTTCCCAAAAGCTGCTCTTTTTCAAGGGATTTCTGCCAGCAATATGAACCTGACTACAACAGATGGCTTAGCAGTTAAAGCACTTGCCTGCAAAGCCAAAGGACCCAGGTTGGATTCCCCAGGACCTATATAAGCCAGATGCACAAAGTGGTGTGTGCACCTGGAATTGTTTGCAATGGCTGGAAGCCCTAATGTGACCATTCTCTCTCTGCCTGTCTCTCTCAAAATAAATAAATTAAAATAGCCAGGTGTGGTGGCGCATGCCTTCAATTCCAGCACCCAGGAGGCAGGGGTAGGAGGATCTGTTGTGAGTTCAAGGCCACCCTGAAAATACATAGCGCATTCCAGGTCAGCCTGAGTTAGAGTGAGACCCTCCAGCCAAGGGAAAGACTTAGGCGACTCATGCACAGCTGAAAGTTCCCAAGTGATCGGAGAGCCTGCCTCCCCTTGCAAAGATATTTATGACCTTATGGTGATGGGCTGTCTTCTGGCTCAGGTAACCCAGAGGGGCAGCTGTTTGGTTAGATCTAGGGCCTGTCTCAGGAAGAGGCTAGCCCTGGCACCAAGTTCTAGAGCTGAACTTGACAACCCATAATGTTTAAATCCTATGAAAGACCTCCCTCCCAGGAAGGGTCCTGATTGTGAAAAAAAAAACAGGTCTCTAGGGAACGTAGGCAAGCACTAAGAAGGCAAACCATCTTTGATTTCTAGCAAGTACAAACTTTCCTGTGCTTTTCACCTTCAGGGGTCCAGTCACCCTAACTGTACCCCCCCCCATTACCAGGGGGTGAGAATCTCAAATGCTGCAAGATGAACAGCCCAGGAGCCCAAAAAGAAGAAAAAACCCACCAAAAGCCTTGTGAGCAGCCAGATTTTTTTAATCCTGAGTTGGGGGCTGAATCCAGAAGTCATTAAGTCAGCACACCTGGGTGTCTGGAAGGGGCTGGGCCCAGGCACAGGTGTAATCCCAGCTCTTCAGCAGCTGCAACATACAACAGAGTGAATGTTTGAGGTGTTATCTTGACTTCGCAGACAGGAATCAAGATCCATATTTCTCCTATGGGCCTTCCTGTCTCAATACTTCTCCCTAACCCTACCTATCTTCCTCTCACTGCTAACTACAGGTTCAACCTCTAGCCACCGCACATTTTGCCTCCGTTTCCCTTACGCTTGCTCAACCTTCCTTTCGGTCATATAACTCAGGCCACAGCTGCAGTGCTGCCCAGGTTTGGCGGCAATGAGAGCAAAGTCATATGTGAGGACTTGCCACTCTCCCAGCTTATAGGCAGCCACCCGTGGGATGCCCAGCCCAGCATGACACAGGAATGCGCAGTGTCTTAGACAGTAACAGAGCTTTTCTTGGCTCTTTGTTGTGATTCAGGAGTCAGGGTGCCACGCACTCAGGGCCACACAAAACTTCCACTGAGTCAGTGGCCTCTGAGTGCTTGTCTTGTGAACTCGACAAATGAAATCCACAAAACCATAATGGGTGAAGTTTAGAACGATTTTTAGGGTTTTTGTTTTTGTTTTTGGTATGGTCTCAGTCTAGCTCAAGCTGACCTGGAATTCACTCTGTAATCTCAGGATGGCTCGAACTCATGGCGATCCTTCTACCTCTGCCTCCCGAGTGCTGGGATTAAAGACGTGCGCCACCTCGCCCGAGTTGGAAATTTTTTTTTTTAATATATAGAGTCTAAAAGAAGGAAAAGAAGCAGAGCTCGTGCTGTAAGCAGGGGTGGATTCCTGGGAATGGGAAACCCGCTGATGAGCCTGGGTTCTTTTGTGGGAATTTACAGGATGGGGTTAAATTTGTCAGTCCAATCTCCATGTGAGGTGTCCAGACTCCACCAGGTTTCCAGAAAGAGAATAAACCCATTTGCATGCCTAGGAAATGAAAATATCCTTCTTGGAAGGGGATGATTATCTCTTTTTCTAAGGAAGAGGGAACTCCTTTAGGGAAGAAAAGGTAAGGTAAGCTAGACCCTTGCACACTGCTGGCCTCCAGCAAGGTGGAGGCTGTGTAGGTCCTTTAGGGAAAAAGATAGAAGGAAGAAGCAGATTTCCCCCTTCCAGGCTCCAGGACATTCCTCCCCTACAGGCATTTTTCAAGGACATTCTTATGAGTGTTCTGCCCCTCTAAAAACAAGTGCCGGGCTGGAGAGAAGGTTAAGGTGCCTGCCTGAAGCAGAACGCTGGTTCCAATCTCCAGTGGTTCCAATCCAGCCAGATGCAAAGTGATGCAAGGGAGCACTGCCACCTTGCCCACAGGCACACATCATTTTTTCAGCAGAGACTGCATTCTCTATCTGAGTGTCTCTGTGTCTCTCTCCAAAAATAAATAAAATAATTTTTAAAAAATTAAAAAAAAACAAGTGCCTCAGTATCCTGTAAACTAATCCGACAAATCTCCTTTATTATATATTTTCAATCAATTCTGTTCCTCTAGAGAACTTCCTCCTAGTAGAGATGCTAAGGAAGTCAGCCCTGGCTCTTAGGATCAGACCTCTGAATCTTTTCTAAAAAAAGGCTGGTGGTGAGATTTCCAGGACTGATAATGCTTGGAAGGGAAAAGGGGTACAGTGAATACAAACATTTAAACAGACTCCTACTGAGGTGCTGTCTTCTGCCAGCACCCTGATGGTAGTTTGAATCAGGTATTCCCCCCCCATAAACTCATGTGTTCTAAATTCTTGATCCCCAGCTGATAGCAATTTGAGAGGTAGAGCCTTGCTGGAGGAGGTGTGTTTCCAAGGGCAAGCTTAGGGGTGTTATAACCGGCTCCCCCTTGAGAGGGATTACAGTTAGGGTGACTGGACCCTTGAAAGTAAAAAGGCAGGAAAGTCTGCACTTGCTAGAAATCAAAGATAATCTGACTTCTATCTCTTGCCTAGTTCCCTAGATTTATTTGTCCACAAACAACCAGGACCCCTCCTGGGAGAGAGGTCTTTCACAGGATTTAAACATTGTGGTAGGTCAAGTTCAGCCCCCAGAACTTGGTGCCAGGGTTAGCCTCTTCCTGAGACAGCCCTTAGCTCAAACCAACCAGCTGTCCCTCAGGTTCACCTAAGCCGGAAGACAGCCCACCACTATAACGTTATAAATACCTTTACAAGGGGAGGGCAGGTGCTCGGACCACTTGGGAACTTCCAGCTGTGGGGGAGTTTTTTCCTCAGCTGGACCTGGGCTAAGCCAAGGGGCCCCTAGCCCTTACTCTGCACATGACAGGAGCTCCTTGAACTTTCTTTTCTCTCTTTTCTTTCCATGGATTTTCCAGGCCCTCCATATGGGATCTCAAGCCACGTGGGTGCCTTTTCTTGGCTCTGTACTTCCCTCAGTAAATATAAAAATTTAATAATTGTCCTTCTCAGTCATATTTTTTCAATTTTTTATTAAAATTAGAAACAAACCTAGAGTTTGGAGTTCAAGGACTTACCTGGATCCCAGGCCCTCTGTTACACCTTTGCCAGAGTTTGGCCCACTCTCCTGCTGCTGTTTCCACCTGCTGCGGCAAAGGTGA
The DNA here is from genome assembly GCA_036365145.1 of Orientallactaga sibirica. Taxonomy (NCBI): domain Eukaryota; kingdom Metazoa; phylum Chordata; class Mammalia; order Rodentia; family Dipodidae; genus Orientallactaga; species Orientallactaga sibirica. The sequence goes on from JAEOAD010000001.1 coordinate 67,636,558, forward strand.
TGACTGGCCTGGGCTCATGCCAGGCTGTTCCCTGACTTCATGGAGCTTCCCCAGGAAACTGTAAACCAAAATAAAAACTTTCCTCCCATCAGCTGCTTTTGGTTGGGTGTTTTATCCCAGCAACAAGAAGGTAACTACAATATTCATATTTATTGTCAATCATATAATTCTCACCAAAAAGGAAGGCTAGTCTTTTTCAGTAGAAAAAAATCAATGGGACATGGTGGCACATGCCTTTAATCCCAATTCTCAGGAGGCAGAGGTAGGTGGATCACCATGAGTTCAAGGCCACCCTAAGACTACATAGTAAATTCCAGGTCAGCCTGGGCTAGAGTGGAACCCTTCCTTGAAAAACCACAGGAAAAAAAAAAAAAATATGAGCATCCTTTTTTACTGTTTGTTTTTGGTTTTTGAGGTAGGATTTCACCAAGGCTGACCTGGAATTTACTATATAATCTCAGACTGGCCTCAAACTCACAGCCATCTTCCTACCTCTGCCTCCTGAGAGTTGGGACTAAAGGTGTGTGCCACCATGCCCAGCTAACACCTGCATCTTGATGAAGAATGATGGAGGAGGGCCGGGCATGGTGTCACATCTTTAATCCCAGCACTTGGGAGGCAGAGGTAGAAGGATCGTCATGAGATCAAGACCACCCTGAATTCCAGGTCAGCCTGGACTAGAGTGAAACCTACCTCAACAAAAAAGCCAGCAAGGAGCTGGAGAGATGGCTTGGCAGTTAAGGCGCCTGCCTGTGAAGCCTAAAAAGCCCGTTTGATTCTCCAAGTCCCATGTTTAGCCAGACACAAAAGTGACGCAAGCATGCAATGTCACACATGCAGACAAGGGGGCATGCGTGTCTGGAATTTGTTCACGGCGGCTGAGAGGCTGCTGACACACCCATTCTCCATTTCTCTGTCTCTCTCAAACTAAAAAATTAAAATTTAAATTAAAAAAAAAAAGCCAGCAAGGATAGCTATATATCTTTGTGACACTGAAAACTGCAGCTGACAGGAAAAGAGAAATTCAGACATCCTCCATTACTCCCCTTGGAGCAGCTAGAACAGCTCCTTTCTCCTCAGACTGGAGCCTGCAGTCTTCCTGACCTTGGCTTTCCCGTAAGAAAGTTCATGACAAGTTTCAGGAGCCAATGCTATTTTCTCCTGTTTCTACTTGCAAGACAGTATCTGGGCTCCCAGCAAGTCTGATTGGCGTGAACAGTGATTTATTTACACCCAGTTCTCCAGGTGGCCCTTCAGATGGAGGTGATTTTCCTGTAAACAACAAAAAAAATGTGGGATTCTTTTTCTCCTCCTCAGGTTATAACAGGTTTACAATGCACTCCATCAAAACTCGAACCAAACACTTGACAGAGGTAGCTTAAGACAGAAAGAAGTGCACGTGCACATGCACATACACGCGTGCGCGCGTGCGTGCACACACACACACACAGAACACATTTGATCTAGTAAATAATTGCTGGTCTGCATTCCTGTGCATTCAGGCACAAGCTCACTTCTACGCAGCATGAAGCCATGAAAACATCCAGGTCCCCTGGGACCAGAGGCACTGAGATCCACTTATCTACTCAAACCACAGACCTCTGGGCTGCTGGTGCATTCTGATTTCCAGGTCAGCCACAGGCTGATGAGATGGAGGGATGTAAGATTATTCCAGGCTGTCTGAGACAAATCACTCTTTAATTCAGATGGTTGAATAGACACACTCAGCTCTTACTCCACAAGAGGGAAAGTGATGTCGAGGCCAGGTTCAGAGGACCACTGTCAAGTGCTTTTACAAGTTGCAGACCTTCTTTCTATAGAAATAAGGCATGTGTTGGGTGTGGTGGTGCACACCTTTAATCCCAGCACTCTGGAGGCAGAGGTAGGTGGATTGCCGTGAGTCTGAGGCTGCCTTGGGAGTACACAGGGAATTCCAGGTCAGTCTGGGCTACAGTGAGACCCTACCTCGAAAAAACAAAAAAGAAAGAAAGAAAAAAGAAAAAGGAAGGAAGGGAGAAAGGAAGAAGAAAAGAGGAAGGAAGGAAGGAAGGAAGGAAGGAAGGAAGGAAGGAAGGAAGGAAGGAAGGAAGGAAGAGAGAAAGGAAGGAAGGAAGGGAGAAAGGAAGGAAGAAAGGAAGGAAGAAAGAGAGGAAGGAAGGAAGGAAGGAAGGAAGGAAGGAAGGAAGGAAGGAAGAGAGAAAGGAAGGAAGGAAGGGAGAAAGGAAGGAAGGAAAAGAGAAAGGAAGGAAGGATGGATGGAAAGAAGGAAAGGAGGAAAGAAGAGAGAAAGGAAGGGAGAAAGAGAAAGGAAGGAAGAAAGAGAGAAAGGAAGGAAGAAAGAGAGAAAGGAAGGAAGAGAGAAAGGAAGGAAGGAAGAGAGGAAAGAAGGAAAGAAGAGAGAAAGGAAGGAAGGGAGAAAGAGAAAGGAAGGAAGAAAGAGAGAAAGGAAGGAAGGAAGAGAGAAAGGAAGGAAGGGAGAAAGAGAAAGGAAGGAAGAAAGAGAGAAAGGAAGGAAGGAAGAGAGAAAGGAAGGAAGGGAGAAAGAGAAAGGAAGGAAGAAAGAGAGGAAGGAAGGAAGAAAGAGAGAAAGAAAGGAAGAAGGAAAGGAAGGAAGAGAGAAAGAGAAAGAAAGGAAGAAAGACAGGAAGGAAGGAAGAGAGAGAGAAAGGAAGAGAGAAAAAGAAAGAGAGAGAGAAAGAAAGAGAAAATGAAAGAACAAGAAAAAGGAAAAGAAAGAGAAGAGAAAGAAAAAGAAAGAAAGAGAGAGAGAAAAAGAAAGAGAAAGGGAGAGAAAGAAATAAGGCATCTAAAGGCTGTATTAACCTTCTGATAGAATGCTTGAGAATGGGAAGACCACACAGTAGTCAGTCACAAGCCAGAGGATTTAAAATAGTTAATATGTAGCAGGTTAATTTCAGCAGGTAGTTCTCAGTGGTGGCTTTCATCCAGGGGAACCTGCTTTAGTCAGAGCTTTCACCATTGGGACACACTTCCTCACAAGCCTCCTCCCCTGCCTCTGAAAACAGAGATGCTTCGAGGGACAACCCAGGAATTTGGCAAGGGGGGGGTTAAATTAGAGCACATCATGAGTAAAGCAATATGTGCAATGATCAGGCATTAGAAGTGGTTAGCTGGGCGTGGTGGCACACACCTTTGATCCCAGCACTCAGGAGGCAGAGGTAGGAGGATCACCATGAGTTCAAGGCCACCCTGAGACTACATAGAAAATTCCAGGTCAGCCTGGGCTAGAGTGAAACCCTACCTTGGGGAAAAAAAAACCCAACACTCTTTCACTCCTCACTCTCTCTCTTCCTCCCTCCCTCTCTCCATCTTAAATAAAATAAATTTTTTAAAAAATTAAGAGCTGGAGAGATGGCATAGTAGTTAAGGCACTTGCCTGCGAAGCCAAAGGACCCAGATTCGATTCTCCAGGTCCCATGTAAGCCAGATGCACAAGGTAGCACATGTGTCTACAGTTCGTTTGCAGTGGCTAGAGGCTCTGGCACGTTCCCCAACCCCCCTCTCTCTGTCTCAAATAAAAATAAATTTAAAAAAATTTTTTTTAAAAAGAAGTGTGCTAAACTGCCAAGGACTACTCAGAACCCCTCCCCCACCTAGCATTTAGATTCAGGATTTCTTTTGAAGCACTTGGGTGAATATAGAGCACTTGTTTAGGGTGTGAAAAGGCCCTGGGTTCAATCCCTAGCAACACACACACACAAAAGAGAGAAAAAGAGAGAAAGAAACTGAGTATCTGCCGGGCGTGGTGGTGCACGCCTTTAATCCCAGCACTCGGGAGGCAGAGGTAGGAGGATCACCTGAGTTCAAGGCCACCCTGAGACTATATAGTGAATTCCAGGTCAGCCTGGATGAGAGTGAAACTCTATCTCAAAACAAAACAAAACAAAACAAAACAAAACAAAACAAACCTGAGTATCTCTGAAGAATTTGGCTGCAGATTAAGAAGAGGACATTTGCAACTGCTGGACTACAAAGTCCTTAGGGTCTTACATTTGTTTGCTTTCCTTTTAGCAGTGCTGTGGATTGAACCTAGGCCCTGCACATGCTAGGCACATGCTCTGTCACTGAACCAGGTCCTCAGGCCTTGTTTTTTGTTGTTGTTTGGTTGTTGTTTTTTTGTTTGTTTGATTTTTGTTTTTCGAGGTAGGGTCTCACTCTACTTCAGGCTGACCTGGAATTCACTATGTAGTCTCAGGTTGCCTCGAACTCACGGTGATCCTCCTACCTCTGCCTCCCAAGTGCTGGGATTAAAGGCGTGCGCTACCACGCCCGGCTAGTTGGTTGGGTTGGTTTTTTGACATAGACTCTTCATAGATAGGCCAGGCCAGGCTGCCCTGGAACTTGAGATCCTCCTGTCCCCACGTTCCAAGAACTAGAATTACAAGTGTGTACCGTCACATCTGGCTCCCTTACACATGTATGTGTGTGCATGGGAGTGTAGGCACGAGTGTGCCATGGCTCCTTGGAGGTCAGAGAACAAGTCTCAGTGCCAGTCCTCACCTTTCACCTCGTTTAACACTGGGTCTCTTGTTTGCCACTGTGTATGCCAGGCTAACTGGCTGGTGAGCTTCTAGGGCATCCATTGCCTCCACCTCCTATCTTGTCACAGGAGCACATGTATTACAGATGCCACCAGTACTGTATCTGGCTTTACATGGGTTCTGGGCATTGGAATTCAGGTTTACATGCTTGCACAGCAAGTACTTTGTCCACTGACCCATCTCCCCAGCCTAGCATTTTTTTTTAATTTTATATTTTATAACAGGTTTTTTTTTTTTTTTTTTTTTTTTTTTTTTTTTTTTTGAGGTAGGGTCTCACTCTGACCCAGGCTGACCTGGAATTAACTATATAGTCTCAGGGTGGCCTCGAACTCACAGTGATCCTCCTACCTCTGCCTCAGTTATACTTTTTTAATCCCTCACTCCAACTCCTGTTACCTTGGGGGCCCTCCTCAGTGGGGTTATGGTAATCACTGTGGGGTCATGAAGGCTGTAGTCAGTCCCTATGGGATGGCAGGGGACCATGCCTCAGGGTATTCCTACCCATTCTGGAGCACTTACAATCTTTCTGCTCCTCTTCCATAATATTCTCTGTGCCATGGTAGGCCTATTGGCAGCCTGATTCAGTGTTATTTGTAACCTTTAGATTTCTGCTTGCATAGGTTTTGATTATTCTAAGTGTCTGTCACCATCAACCTGAGGCTGGTTGTCAGGCTAGCAGTAGGAGCAGTATTCATCATGTCACTTCCTCTGCAGTTTCTCCTGAGCCCTGGCAGATGTGGTAGAGGTGGAAAGTCTCATGGTGGGCAATCAGCTATCTTTTTATCTTATCGATGGATCTAGGCTAACCTCCATAAAGGGAGGGTACGAAAAGTTGTTTAGGAGATTGGTGTGCTGGTACACTCTTTCCTGATGATGGAATTTTGACTTGGTTTCTAGTACCACATATCAGCTCCCTCCCACTGAGCAGGCCTTGGGTCTAATCAGAGAATAGCTGGTTACCTATAGAGGCCACATGCCACTGTTGCACAAGTGTGTACTTCTTGTCCTGCTGCTTGATTTCCTAATCTGCAAGGTCCCCTGATCATTCATGCTGTTGGTGACCACTGTCCTCTGGCAGCTCCAATAGTGCTCTCCAGAGCTATGAGGACTAGCCGGGAAGAAGCCTGTGGTGTCTTCAGCAATATGGTCTTATGTTTTAGCTCTGGCAGGTAATCCAGTGTCTTGGCAATGGCTACATTGTTTGGGAACCTCATGGGTCTCCCAGGCCAACAGTTCATTGTAAGGAGCCTGGGGTTAACCGGCCAGACTCCATGTTTGTAAGGCTGAGTTTTTCCACCTTCTGTCCAGATTGTCTCCTCTCCCCCCAGTCCAGCATTTTTTTTTGTTTGTTTTTTGTTTTCTTTTTTGAGGTAGGGTCTCACTCTGGTCCAGGCTGACTTGGAATTCACTATGTAGTCTCAGGGTGGCCTTGAACTCACGGCGCTCCTCCTACCTCTGCCTCCCGAGTGCTGGGATTAAAGGCGTGCGCCACCACACTCAGCTTGTTTGTTTGTTTATAAGGTAGGGTCTCACTCTAGCCCAGGCTGACTTGGAATTTACTATGTAGTCTCAGGGTAGCCTTGAACTCACGGCGATCTTCCTACCTCTGCCTCCCGAGTGCTGGGATTAAAGGTATAAGCCACCACACCCGGCTGAATCAAACATTTTTATTAACCTCTGTGGTAGAAGGCAGGAACCAAAAGAATGTCTTCATTCTCTAAAAATTTTTTACATGTTGTAAAATAAATTATATTTATTATGCCCTGTGATCTCCATATGTATGCCATGGCACATGTTCTCCCAGACTCCCATATACAAGTACAAATGTCATACATACATATACACACACAAATACACATGAGTGTGTGCCCAAGTGCACGCACACACTTGAGGAACTCAGGTATGGTGGTACATACCTGCAAATCCAACTCCTGGGAGGTTGGAGGCAGGAGAATCTCACATTCCAGGCCAGCCACTGGTACAAAGGCCAACTCACAGCTTTAGGCAAGAAGCCTGGAACCTCTCAGGTGAGGCACTGCTGCCTTTATCTAGATGGGGGTGGAGGAGCCTCAGAACGGGCAAGGCTGGAGTTGGGTTTACAAGGCTGAACATTCAGGTAAACAGAGACTAACATTCTCAGATGGTAACAGTAGAAAAAGCCCAAGGTGGAGGAAGAAGGCCACATAGTTTCTTTATGAAGCCACAACTTCTTCCCTAGATCCTAAAATTGGTTTCCAGTCACCCCTTCAGTTCTGAGCCTCCTCAGCCTCTCAGCCTTTTCCTTAAAGCTTCTTTTAGAACCACAGCTCCCCTTGTGTGTCCCTAATCAGTGATCAGCCCTTAGAGCTCTCCTCTATGTGGCCAGCCCATACCTGGCCCACTGCCTGACTGCAAGTTTATCAATATGGTCATCAGGTTCCCTTTGCCTCTAGGTCAATCATACCCCATGTTAAACCACCAAGAGAAATGAATTCAGCCAGGCATGGTGGTGCACGCCTTTAATCCCAGCACTTGGGAGGCATTGGTAGGTGGATCGCCGTGAGTTTGAGGCCACCCTGAGACTACAAAGTGAATTCCAGGTCAGCCTAGGCTAGAGCAAGATCCTACCTTAAACCCCCCAAAAAAAAAAAGAGAGAGAGAGAGAGATAAATAAATTAAATTTTCAAGTGAAGATGGCAATTCTAGCCACTTGGACAGAAGTGAGTGAGAAGACACAAACCCTATTCTGTTAATTAATTAATTTATTTATTTGACAGCAACAGACAGAGAGAGAAAGAGGCAGATAGATAGATAGATAGATAGATAGATAGATAGATAGATAGGGAGAGAATGGGCACACCAGGGCATCCCGCCAGTGCAAATGAACTCCAGACGCATGCATCACCTTGTACATCTGGCTTATGTGGGTCCTGGGGAATAGAGCCTCGAACTGGGATCCTTGGGCTTCACAGGCAAGCACTTAACCGCTAAGCCATCTCTCTAGCCCAAGAAACCCTATTGTGATTTTGGATTTATTCTTCAAACTCGACGATAGATGCCTTTGAAGATGAGTCGATTGCCAAGCACTGCTAGCAGTGACTACAGTGTGCCAGAATCCATGCTGAGCCCAACGTGCAGAAACACACTTGCCTCCTCATGGTCCCTAAGGTGGAATCCATTACTGTCTGCACATTAGAGATGAGCAAATCAACGCTCCGTGGGGTTAAATAACACGCTCAGTGTCATGTAACAGAGGGGCACAGGTCCCAGCCAAATCCTCTGTCTGCAGAAACTGCTACAACCATCTCATCCATTAACCTACTTGTTTGTTTGGGTTTTTTTAATATTTTTTTTTCTTTTTGGTTTTTTTGAAGTAGGGTCTCACTCTAGCCCAGGCTGACCTGGAATTCATTATGTAATCTCAGGGTGGCCTTCAAACTCATCTGACCCTCCTACCTCTGCCTCCCAGTGCTGGGATTAAAGGTGTGCACCACCATGCCCGATTTGTTTTGTTTTGAGACAAGATTTCTCTAGGTTGCCCAGGCTGACCTTGAACTTATAGCATTCCTCCTACTCATGCCTCTGGAATGATGGGACTGCAGGCACAGGCTACCATACAGGGCCCACAGTGCTACTTCATTCTGTGCGCCGTGCACACCCGGAGTCATCTGCTGGCCTCTCATTGACTGCACTCCCCACCTTCCTGACACAACACCTATTGGATGTGTGAATTTGTGACACTGACTCTTTGAATAGTACAGCATGCTCACAATATGTGAGGCACTGGAGGCCTAAAAAGAAAGTGGGGGAGGGGAGACAGAGATGGCAAGCAGTTAGTTAAAGGCACTTGCTTGGAAAATCTGATGGTCCAACGTTCCATTTCCCAGTGCTCATGTGAAGCCACATGCAAAGTGGCAAATGTGCCTGGAGTTCATTTATAGTGGCAAAAAGGCCCTGGTGCAACCATACTTACTCATTCTATCTGCCTCTTTTTTTTTTTCTTTCCTTCTTTCTATCTATTGAAATAAATAAATAATTTTTTTAAACAACCGACTGATGCCTCATTTCCCCACCCCCAAGATTTAGATGAAATTGGTTTGGGATTGACTCGGACAAAGGTGAGCTGTGAGTTCCCCAGGACCTCCACGTTCTGGGAGGATGACAACCCAGGCACAGAGGTTATGATGGAGGACATGGAGGTGGAGTTCTGTGAAAACTTTAGTTTTCTCCCCTGTGAAATGAGAATGACAGAAATGAATTATTCATGGGAATGACAAGAGGATTAAATGATAGTGTTGTGTAGAGAATTCCTTTGGATCAAAAGCAGTAAAAAATTATTGCCAGCTTTACCAAAAGCAGCTGGGGCCACTCATGACAAGATTGGGCCTGTTGGGCCATTGCTGAGGCTCTTGATTTTCCACCAGGAACAGAGGGTTAGATCCTATTGCTGAAGACTCCACATACTTGGGCTGCAAGATCACTGAGAAATTCTGCTGGAGCTGAGCTGAAAGCCTCTTCCATGCAGACCAGCTGACAGAAAACTGGAAAAAGCTAAGCTGCATGCAGTCCAATGGGAGAGAGAGAAATCACCAGTGGAGATACTCAACACTGGACACTGCAAGCCTTCAATTTGGCCAGCCAGGCCAAATAGCCAATGGGTATAATAGTGGCATGTGTGCTATGGGGGAAACCAACAGCTTCCTAATTGGACTAGAGGCCTACTCCATGGGAGGGAATACACCCGATACTGAAAACCTACGACAGAGGTAGTCATGAGCCCTAGGAGTGTAATGTTTGCTGGTGTCTGGCTAAATGTATATACTATGCTAACCAAACTGCCCAGTAAGCACTTCTCTCAATGTTCATACCCATATATTAATGCTACTCTCACTTTTGGTTAGATAAGCTTCTCTTTCAGATGGCGATGACCTTGGGATGACTCAGAAGGCACCATGGTGCTGAGAAGAAGTGACAGGAGTGCTCAGCACTGAAATATCTCTATCACACCTTCCAAGGCTCAAGTTCCATTGTGGAAGAGGTGGTGGAAAGAATGTAAGTGCTCCTCCAGACAATGTATACATATTTTGAATGTGGGTTTTCTGCACTCCTGGTCCACCTCACAATGTTTGGTGAGATGCATATTCTGAGAGGGGAGTACAGTGTGGATGCTGGGAAGCAAGCAGGCTGTTAATGCCTCATAGTTACGCTGTCCCTCAGTATTTGCAGGGATTTGACTCCAAAATCCCTCCTGCTGAGAATACCAAAATCTCTGGATACACAAATCCTTTACATCAAATGGGTGATTTGTAGAAAACCTACACTCTCCTCCCTTATACTTTATTATTTTTTGTTTTTGTTTTTTATTTTTTGCTATTTTTCTGTATTTTATTATTTGCAAGGGTAGAGAGAAGAGCAAGAGTGAGAGAGAGAGAACTGGTGCACCAAGGGCTCTTGCCACTGCAAACTCCAGACACATACACCACTCTGTGCATCTGGTTTTACATGAGTACCGGAGAATTGAACCCAGGCTGTCAGGCTTTGCAAACAAGCACCTTTAACCACTGAGCCATCTCTCTAGCCCCTCCCCTATACTTTAAATCCTCTCTAGATGCTCAGGAAAACCAAGACAGTACAAAAGCTATGTAAGGAGCTGTCCTGTTCTATTTTTTAGAGAATAATGACTGGACAAAGTCTGTGCATGTTCAGTACAGATGCTTTGTGTCTCCTGATATTTTCAACCCTTGTTTGAATAGACGAATGAACTCCTGCATATAATGAGTGGACTATAACAGTGATTTTTACAATTTTTTGAGTGTGTGTTTGTGTGTGTGAGTGCAAGGCACACACATGCCATTGCATGTGCATGGAGGTCTGAGGACAACTTCGGGCACTAGTCCTTAACCTTCCACCTTATTTGAGGCAGGGTCTCATGTTCAATGCTGTATTTATTTTTGTTTATTTTTATTTATTTATTTGAGAGTGACAGACAAAGAGAGAAAGAGGCAGAGAGAGAGAATGGGCGCACCATGGCCTCCAGCCACTGCAAACGAACTCCACACACATGTGCCACCTTGTGCATCTGGCTTACGTGGGTACTGGGGAACCGAGCCTCGAACCAGGGTCCTTAGGTGTCACAGACAAGCACTTAACCACTAAGCCATCTCTCCAGCTCTCATGGCTGTATTTTTCAGGCTACTTGGCCTTCAAGCTTCTGGAATATTCTCCTGTCTCTGCCTTCCTTCTCACCACAGGTGCTCTGAGATGAGATGCTGTTTCTACAGCATCTGGCTTTACATGAGTTCTGGGGATATGAACTCAGATACTCATACTTGTGTGATAAGCACTTTATCCACTGAGGACTCTTCTCACTACCTTAGAGATATTTGCTCATCCATGTTTATTGTGGTGCTATTCGCAATAGCTAGGAAATGAAACCACCCTCAACTGATGAATGCATAATGAGGATGTGGTACATTTATACAATGGAGTTCTATTCAGCAGTAAAGAAAAATGAAATTACAAAATTTGCAGAGGAATGGATGGATCTGGAAAGAATTGGAATAAGTAAGGTAACCCAGGCCCAGAAAGCCAAACACTGCATGTTCTCTCTCATATGTGGATCCTAGCAACAAATGTTTAGATTTGTATATGAGTTGGAGTAAAATCGGTAGCAGAGATCAGTAAGCTAGAAAGGGGCTTTAGGGGAGGAAGAAGAGGGGAGGATTTAAGGGATGGTATTGTATATATGTAAGTAGAAGAACAATTGCTGGGAGCACAATGCCTAAATGAGGTCAGTGGAACGGATTGAGTAAAGGAAGTGTGGGAGGAGGGTTAATTAAAATTAAGATGCTGGGCTAGAGAGATGGCTTAGCAGTTAAGGCACTTGCCTGCAAAGCCTGAGGACCCAGGTTCAACTCCCCAGAACACACATAAAGCCAGATGCACATGGTGATGGGTGCATACAGGTGGCACATGCGCAGAAGGTGGCACATGCATCTGGAGTCCGTTTGAAGGTGGCACATAAATAAAAATAAAATGCATCTGGAGTCCTTTTTCCCAGTGGCTAAGGTTCTGGTGCCTAGGACAAGGACACAAAGAATGGAGCCAAGACAAATGCTGATCAAGGCTCAAAGTTTATTGCAGAAGTCTCAGCTTATATACTAGTAAGCAAAACAACGAAGCTCCTGAGAGCAGAGAACTTGTCCCAGTTACACAGCTGCACAGAGAGGGAAACTCAGATAAAATGTCTATCAATAATATTTCTTGTGGCTAAACACCCTGTCCTTGACAAACTCTCTCATCAGGCTGGGAAATATTACAATCTTTGTCTCAGCAAACTCCCTTAAAGCCTTAGGCTGTCAGCCAAGTATTTTGTGCACAAAGCAAGTTCAAGAAAGAACCAAGACTGCACCCGGCTCTCCACAGCTCCCCCTTTTTTGTTTTTTAAAGAACGTCTTCATGACAGACATCACAGGTAGGAGAGTAGTGACTTGGCCCCTCTAAATGAATGCCCTTGGTACCTTTTGCAGAGGAGAGGAAGGGCAACAGAAAATGATTTTGGTACCAACCTCTGTGCAGACCAAGTATACCTCTCAGGGGTTCCAGGATAAGTTACCCCTTTGCAGTGCTTTGCCTGACATCTACCAAATGACCATGTCATGAAATCCTGGAATCTAGCTGGACGTTCATCATGAGCCAAATTTAAGATAAAGTCTGTGGGAGCCATGGGCGGGTGCGAAGATGGATACCACGAACCGTTCGAATCCGTAGTATACGCTGTAACAAAAACGCATGAGACACAGCAAAAGGCAGAGTAACAATAAGATACTTATTCCTAAAGTAATTATGTATTTGATCCAAGCTGTAAAGGATCCCCAATCAGGAAGTATAGAGTGCAGAGTAGTTAAAAAATCACTTGCGGCTTGGGCAGCATCAAAAGACAAATGAGAATTCTGAACAGTTAATACTTCATTATGTAAATTAATAAGATCAAAGGAAATATTATCATGATGCCAAATTCCTTTAAGGTGCTTCTTAACTCGATCCCAACTGGAATTAAAAGGTTTGGCTGTAATACAAATCCAATCAAAATCTGCATGACAACGTAGTTTTGACTTGACCTTGAGACCATGTATTTCTTCTCCTAAAAACTCTACAGTATCAGATAAAGCATCTAACTTTTCTTCAATTTTCCTATCTATAGATTCCTGCGTACCTAAGGCTGTAGATACATTCTGTGCCAAATTATTAACAAAATGAGCTGTTTGAATTTCTTGAGTCAAAGCTATAGCTGAGGCAGTAACTGACGCTAATAAACTAATAAAAGCTACTATACCTGCAATGATTAACCCTACCATTCTTTTTGGACGACTTAAACCATTTTTTAACTCTTCCAAGATTTGCAAACCTTTTTCATCATACCAGGGTTTAGTTAAATTCACAGGTAACATAGCAAAAGCTGGCTGCTTTACTACCAATACAGATGACTCTTTAGGAGTAATACAGTTAGCAAGAGTGCAATTATGACAAGTGACATTAAAATGATCAGTATGTTCTGTAATCCATTCAACATTAATGCTACCTGCAAGCATAGCATATGGTGGAACGACACATGCCATAACAGAACCTTGGGGAATAGTTCCATTGTAAGAACCTTGACCTTGGGAAAAGAATTAACCCTTATGCCTCCCATTGCCGCAGCAATCTTCCAGGTGTATGTCTGCCGATGTCCCAGATCAGTCCACCAAAGTCCTGCAGACAACCCAGTTGTCCAGTCATTAGTCCAGGATGAAGTACTTCCAATATTACCAGCAGATCCTGACCAGTCTCTAATATGACGATTTGATCCAGAGATGTTGTATTGCAGAAATTTATCCCCTATGCATCTATTCCAATGAAGAGATTTGTTAAACCAGGAGCTTTCCCTCACATGGTAAAAAATCATCAGGTGGAATCTCTCCAGAAAACTGTAACCCATTGGGCAACCATATAGATATTTTACTGATAAAAATTGCTGTCTTCTTTTCAGATTCTCGTTTATGTTGAACTGTAATATTACGTTGTACAATGGTTAAGCATTTTGAATCCTGATGTTTAGTAAAACAAAGAGGTATACCCACACCTTCACCTGACCAAAAGTCTACTGATTTAGAATATAAACTCATTTGTCTAGTTGAGGGAGTTCCAAGTAGCCTAGTATTATTCACTAATACAATTAATTCCTTATCATCCCATACCATTGGATGCAACAATGGGGGTCCGCATAAACGCCCAATAGATTTCACTGCTGATTGGAAATGGAATCCAAATCATCATTAATCCTGTCAACGTCATGATTGTTGACCTGTCGCACCAACCGCCCGCAGCCAGCGAGCTCCATTTTCTTTCTGTGAAAAATACAAACAGATCCTCGTCCCCATATTAATACAGGGTCGGGTCCATTCCAATGGTTAGTAAGAGGATCCTGCCAGCGGACCATAGCATATGTAGAGGCGGTTTGATTTCGCCAGTGACGGTCACTAGCAGACTGACCATGAGCGTCCAAAAGTAAAAAAATTTAAAATAAAAAGAGTGTGATTTAACCATCTATGCACAGATCCTCCTCCCCAAATTCCCCCTTTTTTGTTTTTGAAGCCATTGCTTTAAAATCCCATGGGCACGTTCAATAATGCCCTGTCCTTGGGGTTATAAGGTATACCTGTAGAATGGCCAATTTGAAACTGTGCACAAAAAGTTTGAAATGAAGAACTGGTATATCCTGGACCATTATCTGTTTTAATTTGACGAGGGCATCCTAAAATATTAAAAGCATAAAGACAGTGAGCAATAACATGTTTTGTTGCCTCACCCATTTGTGCAGAGGCACAAATGAAACCTGAGCAAGTATCTATAGAGACATGGACAAATTTTAATTTTCCAAATTAGGAACATGAGTTACATCCATTTGCCAAATATGTCCAGGGATAAGCCCCCTGGGATTAACACCTAAATGAGGAACAGGTAAATATGTCACACACTGAGAACACTGTTTCACAATCTGACGAGCTTGTTCTCGAGTAATACGATATCTAAGGCGTAAGGTATTAGCATTTAAGTGATGAAGATTATGAGCAGCAGTTGCTTCAGAAACAGAAAATATTTTAGTAGCTTCATCAGTTAATTGATTTCCTAGTGTTAAAGGACCAGGCAATCCTGAATGTGCACGAAGGTGTGCAATAAAAAAAGGTTGAGAGCGCTGTAAAATCAAAGTTTGAAGTTGAGCAAATAGAGAGAAAACTGTGGAAGAAGAATGGATACGACTGACAGTTTCTAAGTAAGGAACACTATTTGCAATATATTGACTGTCTGTGAAGACATTAAGTGGGAGATCATGAGCATGCTGAAAAAGAGCTATTAATGCAGCCAATTCTACCAGCTGAGCAGATTTAAAAGAGGTATGAAAACTATGAGTTTTGTTGAACACAGTATAGGCAGCTTTGCCAGAAGAAGATCCATCAGTAAAAGCAGAATATCCTGTAGGAATGGGGGCAAAACGCGTGATCACAGGAAATATAACTTGATGACAGGACAGGAATTGAAGCAGCTTGTTTTTTGGATAACGATTATCAAGCTGTCCTGTAAACCCAGCTAAAGATAAACTCCAGGGTTCTGAGAAAGCATATAGCCAGTTCACATGACTAGAATTATATGGCTGACAAATAAGAGCAGGTTCAATACCAAAATATGCAATGGAATCAAGTCGTCCTTTCATAATAACTTTAGCAATCTCTTCATAATATGGAGTAATAGTTTTAGTGGGAGAAGTAGATAAATGAATCCACAGAAGAGGGGCATCTTGCCACAATAGGCCTGTGGGAGAATACGATGTAGGAAAAATAATAAGAAACAATGTTTTAGTGTAGTCAATATATGTACTAAATTGATTATCAACAGCTTTCTGTACTTGTCCAAGGGCTGCTGAAGCAGCAGGTGTAAGAACTCGAGGAGAGGTAGGATTAGGATCACCTCGAAGAATATCAAACAAAGGTTTAAGATCAGCAGTAGTAAGCTTCAAGTATGGCCTCAACCAATTGATATCGCCTAACAATTTTTGAAAATCATTTAAAGTTTGCAAATGTTGAGTTCTAATAGTAACCTTTTGAGGTTTAACTTGTTTGGGATATAAATGAAAACCTAAATAAGAGAAAGGAGGCTCATACTGAACTTTTTCAGAAGCTACATGCAGTCCCCAGGTTTGTAATTGGATTTGCATAAAACTAAAACATTCATCTATTTCCATTTTTTGTTTTCCTGCAATTAAAATATCATCCATGTAATGAATAATATATAGCTGTGAATATTTCAGCCGTGTTGACTTTAAAGCTGAATCTACAAACTTTTGACATAAAGTTGGGCTGTATCTCTGATTGTTTCCTTTCTTGGGGACCCAACTGTAATTGTAAATTTAAATATAATTAAATATAATATAAATATAATATAATTAAATATAAATATAATTTAATTTTTGTTATACACTGAAGAATGAAAAAAAGAAATCAATTAACACGCTACATTCAGTCTCTGCAACACTGTTTGCTCGGCTGATTCAGGCACAGCCACCTCTGTATGTTGAAACAAGTTGCAATTGCATTGCTGAAATAAGCCTCCTGGAAATTTTTGAGTTTATTAGTTCCCTTAATTACTGTTGTAAAAACCAAAAGCTTTTTTTTTTTTTACTTAGAAGACATCATTTAATAGCCAGATGACAGTACTGCCATTATAGAACAGACAGTCATTAAGCCCAGGCCTGACTCAGATAAGGAACTAGCTAACGAATGTGTTGACCTCCAACTCTGTAATCTATGTTTGTTTGCTTGGCAGTAAATTCCCCCCTACTTATCTTCTGGGGAGTTCTCACACCTGTAGGACCTTCTAGAAATACTCAGGTATTTCTTTGTAACAGACAAATTTTGTAAACCATCTACTGACTTGAGATGTAACCCCCACTCCCAATTCCCTGCCCCCATACAAGAATTGGGACCGAAGCTTCAGCGGTGGGCTTGATGTCTCTTTTGGCTGTGGCCGCCAGCACCTGTGAAAAAGGGAGTGAAAGAGGGGGAGGGGAGGAAGACTCTCATCTAAGGGAGAGGTTTTTAAATTAAATTTCTCTAGGTCACGATGTATGGGATCTGGTTTGGATGTCCATTCCTAGGACAGAAAACGCTCTTTTTAACCTTTAATATAATATTTGAATGAAGGGTGCCCTCTGATAGCCATTCAGAGGAACAGAAAGTGATTTATTTGTCCTTGATAATAGATACTCCATTTTTCTGAGTGATGTCCTTGATTTCTGTCCTAAAGAGGGGGAAGGGAACTGTCCCATGTTATTAAGTCAGGGGAGAAGCGTCCGTCCATAGGAAAACAATTAACACACAGACACACAAATATGACAGAAACACAGGGCCCAATAACACTTAAGACACACGAGTATGACAGAAACAGAGGGCCCAATAACACTTAGACATATGAGTATGACAGAAACAGAGGGCCCAAGAAGGCTATCATTTGCCCAGCGCTTTAAAACTAAATTTAAAAAGGAGAAAGAGATTGATTGAGCGCTCAGATACTCACCAGACCGGTCTGAGTGCTGGGGACCCCCAGGGTTGGATGTTTTCTGCAAAATTTTCTGTAATGCCTTCTTTGAGCAGGTTATACTCGAGTTGAAATCCTTTCAACATTTTCCAGTTATCTCCGGATAGCAGCCTTATAGGCAGTGTTAGCATTTTCAGAAGCTAATTGTTTCATAAAGTCTATACCAGCACCAGTATCCCCAAATATTTTGTCTGTAGTTTTTAATAAGCGGTCTACAAACTCAGCATAGGGCTCATTAGGTCCTTGAATAATTTTTATTAAATTTTCTCCTATTGCTTCCCCTTTGGAAGGAAGAGTTGTCCACGCTCTCCGAGCTGCAGTGGCAATTTGCTGATAAACTGCAGCAGGATAAATTATTTGATTATTATTTTCAGTATAATTTCCTTCTCCTGTTAACATATCTGCATTCCATGCTACATTTCCTGCTTGCTGATTCATAAGAGCAGTTTTTTTTTACAAAGATCA
This sequence comes from Orientallactaga sibirica, assembly GCA_036365145.1. Taxonomy (NCBI): domain Eukaryota; kingdom Metazoa; phylum Chordata; class Mammalia; order Rodentia; family Dipodidae; genus Orientallactaga; species Orientallactaga sibirica. The sequence goes on from JAEOAD010000001.1 coordinate 67,654,194, forward strand.
TAAAATTCTACCTTCCACAACAAATAATCCCCTCCTGATAGGCATGCCTTACCTAATGTATTCCAATCATCAGGGGTAAGGATCTTCTGTGACAAAGCTTCTACAATTGACATGGTAAAAGGAGCAGTAGGACCATACTGACTAGCAGCTAGCTTCAATTCCTTGATTTCCTTAAAGTTAAACTGAACATGCTTTCTCATAGCCTGGCCATTATTGTCTGTAAATTCAGTGACAGGGCATACTAAAGAAAACTCTTGAGCGCCTTCTTCTCCTGACTCTACTGCCTTTCTAATAACATTCTCTAAAGGAGAACAATTGAGAATGGGACGAGCAGGATTAAGGGATGAAACATGTATAATGGATGGATTAAATTCTCCTCTTTTAACTTGCTCTAATTCTCTTCTTAATTTCTGTTTTTCTTTTTCTAATTGTAGCTGTTCTCGAAGGTTAGCTACTTCCTCTTTCAATTCTGCCACGAAAACCTGGTTAGGCAGCAAAGGAGGGGGAGCAGCAGGAGGAGCAGGCTCCCAGTCAGAATGATATTTAGCAGCTTCCTCCTCTAACTCCTCAGCTTCTTCCTCATCTAAATCATCATCATCATCAGCTATATTTAATGATTGCAATTCTTTATTAAGTTGTTGATAGGCTGCTGGTTCTTCAGAGGCATGACTTCTTATGTCATCCATAATTTCCCTAGTATGATCTAACATCTGTTTTACTAGGCTATCCTTGGTTCCAGAGTCTAGAGCATCCTTAATCAAAGACCACAAAGAAAAAGCTATCACAGGCACCTTTTGCGGTCCCTGTACATGAAGAAAAGCATTTAAATCTTTACCAACTCTGTCCCATGTTTCTGAATCAACTTCTCCCTGTTCTATAAACCAGGGACTAGCTTTATTTACAAAATCAAAAAATTTACTCAAAGACTTAGGTTCTATCCCAATTCCTTGTGCCTTAAGAAGATCTCGAGCTACAGAGATGAGAGCCTTTTTACTTTTTGCTTGTCCCATATCGCCAACTTACTTGGTTTGGAGTTGAGAGTGGGCAGCCTCCACGAACCCCACAAATTTTTGTTTGCGCGCTTTCACTGGTTGGCGTTCCTCGCTGAAGACCCTCGTGCTCAGGTCCCTGTTCGGGCGCCAAGCTGTGCCGACCCGCGGCACGACTTCGAACGGACCCTGAGAGAGGGGGCTGGAATGATCCTAGGACAAGGACACAAAGAATGGAGCCAAGACAAATGCTGATCAAGGCTCAAAGTTTATTGCAGAAGTCTCAGCTTATATACTAGTAAGCAAAACAACGAAGCTCCTGAGAGCAGAGAACTTGTCCCAGTTACACAGCTGCACAGAGAGGGAAACTCAGATAAAATGTCTATCAATAATATTTCTTGTGGCTAAACACCCTGTCCTTGACAAACTCTCTCATCAGGCTGGGAAATATTACAATCTTTGTCTCAGCAAACTCCCTTAAAGCCTTAGGCTGTCAGCCAAGTATTTTGTGCACAAAGCAAGTTCACTGAGGAAAGTTGCAGTGGATTGGTCAGCACTGAGACATCTCTATTACACCCTTCAAGGCTCAGGGTCCATTGCAGAAGAGGTGGCAGAAAGAACATAAGAGCCATACAAAAATGGCAAAAATACTCATTGGAGAAAAGACAGCCTCGTCAGCAAATGGTGCTGGGAAAACTGGATATGTATATGTAGGAGGATGAAAAGAGATCCTTATCTCTCTCCATGCATAAGAACTAAGTCCAAATGGATCAAAGACCTTAATATCAGACCTGAAACTCTGAAACTGCTAGAGGAAAAAGTAGAGGAAACCCTTCAACATATTGGTCTTGAAAAGGCTTTCTGAATATAACCCCAATTGCTCAGGAAATAAAACGACAGGTCAACTGCTGGGACCTCATGAAATTATAGTTTTTGTATAGCAAAGGACACTGTGAATAGAGCAAATAGGCAACCTACAGAATGGGAGAAAATCTTTGCCAGCTATACATCTGACAAAGGATTAATATCTAGGATATACAAAGAACTCAGAAAAAGAAATAATAGGTCTGGAGAGATGGCTTAGCAGTTAAGGCACCTGCCTGCCAAGACTAAAAATGCCCATTCCATCTCCAGGTCCCATGTTTAGCCAGACACAAAAGTGACGCAAGGGCACAATGCAGCACTTGTCCACAAGGAGGCGCATGCATCTGGAGTTCTTTCACAGAGGCTGAGAGGCTGCTGGTGTACCCGTTCTCTCTATCTGTCTCTCTCTCAAAAAACTAAATAATAAGAAATCAAGCAACCCAATTAAAAATGGGCTATGAAGCCGGGCGTGGTGGCGCACACCTTTAATCCCAGCACTCGGGAGGCAGAGGTAGGAGGATCGCCATGAGTTTGAGGCCACCCTGAGACTACAGAGTGAAACCCTACCTCAAAAAACAAAACAAAACAAAACAAAAGGGCTATGAGCCGGGCATGGTGGTGCATGCCTTTAATCCCAGCACTCAGGAGGCAGAGGTAGGAGGATCGCCATGAGTTTGAGGCCACCCTGAGACTACATAGTGAATTCCAGGACAGCCTGGACCAGCGTGAGGCCCTCCCTAGGGGGGGGAAACTCAGTAGCAGAGGCCAGTAAGCTAGAAAGGGGATATAAAGAGAATAGAAAGGGGGGGAGTGACTTAATAGGATGGTATATATGCAAGTAGAAGAACAGATTAATGGGGATGAAAAGGCCTAAGTGAAGTCAGGGGAAGAGATTGAGTAAAGGAAAGGTGGAGGGAGGGCTAATCAAAATCTAACAGGATATAAGTAAGTGATATGGAAACCTACTTTTTTAAACAATGGACCACTCAGAAGCCATAGATTGTTACTAGTAAATTTTCAGTGCCAGGGATGGGATATCTTCCAGTGAGTTGCTGGCCAGGGAGGTCATGGATACCCCCAAAACATTACAAGCCATTGTGGAGGCTCTTGGTTTCCCACCAGGAATAGATGGTAAGAGCCTATTGCTGAAGACTCCACATACTTGGTGCGGTAGTTTGAATAGATGGCCCCCAATATGTTTAGTGTATTATTAGTTTGTAGTTTGCATCTACAGCCACCTTGCTGGAGGCAGTGTCACTGGGCAGATCTTAAGGTGTGGGTTTAGGATTTCAATCTAAAGATATGCAAAGTGTGCTTAGCTGGAGTTCCTGAGGTGTGTTGTGCTATGTGGCTTTTGGCTTCTCTCTGTCTGCTTGTACCTGTGAAGGCAGGCCAGCTTCTTCTGCCATTATGGAACTTCCCCTGGATCTGAAAGCTTCAATGAATCCCTTCTTCCATAACTGTGCCTGGTCTGGAAGTTCATTTCAATGGACCTGAAGCTGTCTGCTACACTTGGGCTGCAAAGTCACTGAGAAATCCTGCTGGAGCTGAGCTAAAAACCTCCTCCATGTGGACCAGCTGACAAAAAGCTGGAAAAAGATATGCTGCATGCAGTTCGATGGAAGAGAGAGAAATCACCAGTGAAGATACTCAATGGTAGACACTGCAAACCTTCAATTTGGCCAGCCAGGCCAAATGAGCCAATGGGTATAATAGTGGCATGTCTGTTATGGGGAAAACCAACCACTCTCTAATTGGACTGGAGGCCTGCTCCATGGGAGGAATACATCCCTGATACTGAAAACCTACAACAGGGGTAGTCAGTTGTGAGCCCTAAGGATGTAATGTCTGCTGGTGTCTTACTAAATGTATATACTATGTTCACCAAATTGCCCGGTAAGCACTTCTTTTAATGTTCATACCCATCTATTAATGCTACTCTCACTTTTGGTTAGAGAAGCTTCTCTTTTCAGATGGCAGTGACCTTGTGATGATTCAGAAGGCACCATGATGCCGAGAAGAAGTGATAGTAGAGTGCTCAGCACTGAAACATCTCTATCACATCTTCCAAGGTTCAGGGTCCATTGCAGAAGAGGTGGCCGAAAGAATGTAAGAGCCAAAGGAAGGGTAGGACTCCTGACAATGTGCTCCTCCAGACACAAAATGGCCTGGCTGTCCATGACCTCACAGTGCCTGACACTACCTACACAAGACCATCATAATAGGAGGAAAAGATCATGACATCAAAATGAAAAGAGGGACTGATTGAGAGGGGGAGGGGATATGATGGAAGGTGAAGTTTCAAAGGGGAAAGTGGGGGGAGGGAGGAAATTACCATGGGTTATTGTCTACACTTATGGAAGTTGTCAATAAAAAAAATAATTTTTTTAAAAAAAAGAACATAAGAGCCAAAGGAAGGGTAGGACTACTTACAATGCACTCTTCCAGACACAAAATGGCCTGGATATCCATGACCTCCTAGTGCCTCCCAAGTGCTGGGATTAAAGGTGTGCACCACCAAGCCTGCCAAAAAAATATTTTATTTATTTATTTATTTGCAAGGAAAGAGAATGAGAATGAGTGCCCCAGGGTTCCTAGCCACCGCAAACAAACTCCAGATGCATGCGCCACTTCGTGCACCTGGCTTTATGTAGGTACAGAGTCCTTAGGCTTTGCAGGAAAACACCTTAATCACTGAGCCATCTCTCCAGCCCCATGACATGTGGAATGTACTCTCTCTCCCTCTCTCTCTCTGCTATCCTCTTTCTAATTTCTCTCTGTGTGTGAATAAATAAATAAAGCTTTTAGAAAGCTCACAGACTAGGACAACTTAGGATTCCTCATGGACTAGGTAGGGGATACAGCTTGTATGTCTATTTTGGAAAATCCTTCCTGATCATTTGGTCAAGCACACTTGGCCGTGAACCACCAAGAACAATGGAATTCCACAGTCTCTAAGGCACCTCCATCTACAATTGCTTGATTCAGCAAAATAAAACCACAAGGCATCCAGTTAAATTTAGCCTCCAAATAAGTAATAAAGAATTTTTCTAGTATCCATACATAACATGCACTTTGCAGTTGTTGAGACTTGTATAAAGACAACAAGATGAGACCACTGCTCACACTCAGGAGCAGAAGGAATACCTGGAACCTGGCCTGGATGCAGGTATCAGACAGGTAATCTTGGTTTGACTCTCAGCTCGGACTATAATGATGTGAGCAAGCTGCTTATCTCACTGGGCTGCACAGCTATTGCATGTGCCCTGTGGAATGAGAGGCAGCATGAGATGTATGGATATGACTCCCAGTATTTAGCACAAATTTTGGTTAGGCAGCCATTACTAGAGTTGATCTCATCATTTGGTTTGAGATGAAAATGCAGTGTCTACAAGTGTGGTGGTGCACGCCTCTAACTCCAGCACTTGGGAGGCCGAGGTAGGAGGATACCTGTGAATTGGAGGCCAGCGTGGGACTACAGAGTGAATTGTAGGTCAGCCTGGGCTACAGTGAGACCCTATCTAGAAAAAGCAAAAGAAGGAGGAGGAGGAGGAGAAAGAAAGAAGAATGCAGCGTCAATGAGACTTAGTATCTGAGCAATCAGACATAACCAAGATTATAGGTAATAGTTCTTCATAGTGCTTGGCAAAGGTCTAACAAATGCTGCTCTATCAAACAATGCCTCTGTGTCTCGGGGAATCAACCCACATGAAAGTCATAGACTATCCAGGACACATGAAGGAAGGAAGTCTTTCATTTCATTCATTATGAACTGCAATTGCTTAACTGACTTCTTCTGATGTCAAAGATAAATATTTGTTCAGGCTTTATGGTGCAGAGGGAGGGGCCACCACCTGAGCAGTAGAAATACGTCAGCTCATCTGGTTCATCTCCCTGCAGTAAAAGCAACTTCTGGCTCCAGGTCTTTTTAAAAAATGTTAGTTTATTTGCAAAACAGGAGACAGAAGAGAGACAGAAAGAAAGAGAATGGGTGCTCACCGGGGCCTCCAGCCACTACAAATGGACTTCAGATGCATGTACCACTTTGTGCACCTGGCTTTACATGGGTCCTGGGGAATTGAACTTGGGTCCTTAGGTTCTGCAGACAAGCGCCTTAAGCCCTCAGGTATCTCTCCAGCCCCGATTCCAGGTATTTTATGTCATTTGTAATTTCTGAACATTTTAAGTGCACCTTCTCTAGTTAAAAAAAAAAAAAAAAAAGAGGGGCTGGGGAAATGGGTTAGCAGTTAAGGCATTTGCCTGTGAAGCCAAAGGATCCCGGTTCAATTCTCCAGGACCCACGTAAGCCAGATGCACGAGGGGCACATGTATCTGGAGTTCGTTTGCAGTGGCTAGAGGCCCTGGCATGCCCATTCATCTCTCTCTCTCTCTCTCAAATAAATAAAAATAAAATGTTTTCTTTAAAAAATATATAAATAAGGGCTAGATGGCTTAGAAGTTAGGGTGTTTGCCTGCGAAGCCTAAAGACCCAGGTTTGATTCTCCAGGACCCACGTAAGCCAAATGCACAAGGTGGTGCATGAGTCTGGAGTTTGTTTGCAGTGACTGGAGGCCCTGCCACAGCCATTCTATCTGCCTCTCTCTCTCCAATAAATACAATATTTAAAAAATAGATAAATATGCTGGGTGTGGTGGCATACGCCTTTAATCCTAGCACTCAAGAGTCAGAGGTTGTGTGAATTTGAAGCCACCCTGAGACTGCATAGTGAATTCCAGGTTAGCCTGGGCTACAGTGAGACCCTACCTCGAAATTTTGTTTTGTTTTGTTTTTCGAGGTAGGGTCTCACTCTGGCCCAGGATGACCTGGAATTAACTATGTAGTCTCAGGGTGGCCTTGAACTCATGGTGATCCTCCTACCTCTGCCTTCCGAGTGCTGGGATTAAAAGCACGCGCCACCACACCCGGCCAAAAATTTAAAAAAAAAAAAAAAAAGATAAATAAACATAGAGGCTAAAGGGATGGCTCAGTGGCTAAAGGCACTTGCTTGCAGATCCTAATGGCATATGCTTGATTCTCCAGTACTCACGTAAAGCCAGGTATACCAAGTAGTGCATCCATCTGGAGTTTATTTGACGTAGTTGGAGGCCCTGGTGTGCCCATTCTTTCTCTATCTCTCTTCTTGCAAATAAATAAAAAAAGTATTAAGAAAAGATAAGTAAGATTGGAGAGATGGTTTAGGGGTTAAGGTGCTTACCTGCAAAGCCTAACAACCCTGGTTCAATTCCCCAGTACTACTTGCAGCAGCTAGAAGCCCTGGCATACCCATTCTCTCTCTCTCTCACCTTTGTCTCCCTCTGCTTCCAAATAAATAAATAAATAAAAATTGGGTGGGTACCTGTGTGCAACTGGTAAGCCAATGTGCAGAAGATTACTCAGTGCCAGCAGTACATGACTTGTGTTGCTTAGGAGATCTTATTTTACAGTGTCCTGACAAAACTGTTAGAAAGTTATCTGGAGAGCTGGGCATGGTGGTGCTTGAATCCCAGCACTTGGGAGGCAGAGGTAGGAGGATCGCTGTGAGTTTGAGGCCACCCTCAGTCTACATAGTGAATTCTAGGGTCAGCTTGGGCTAGAGTGAGACCCTACCTCAAAAAACAAAAAAAAAAGGGAGGTGGGCTTTGAAATGGAAGGGGATACAGCACACATAGCTGGGGATCTTCCTTTCTGCTTACCAGAAAGCACTTGGAGAACAGAAGATACAGATCGGGCAGAAAACTGTGAAAGATGCTCATTTGACAAAGGAATAAAGGAAGCAGTTCCAGGGACTTGTGGAGAACAAGGTTTATGAATGGCTGATCAATACAGAACATCGCCAACAGCTGTCCAGCCTTGTACCGCCTGCAGCAGGCTCTGAACAACAGCAGGATAGGACTGCATCAGGTCACTGGCAGGCTTTTGTAATGCAGACCACTCAAAAGGTGTTCTCAGCTGGGGGTGGGGGGGAACCTTCTAAGCACATAATATTATGTTCTACCACTTCCTCCAGTATACAAACACATATTTACCAGTTTATCCAGAGAAAACTAAATTGCTCAAGTGGAACCTATAGAAATTTGGGCAAATAGAATCACCAAGTTTTTTTTGTTTTGTTTTTCAAGGCAGGCTCTCAATCTAGCCCAGGCCGATCTGGAATTCACTATGTAGTCTCAGGGTGGCCTCAACCTCACAGTGATCCTCCTACCTCTGCCTCCCGAGTGCTGGGATTAAAGGTGGGCGCCACCATGCCCAGCTTTTTAGAATCACCAAGTTTTATCTCTTGCAATTTGCATGGATTAAGTTGTACTGCCCAATGATAGCACTTTCTCTATTAAGAACTTTAAGTTTTAGTCCTCCTTTCTGACATCTTTTTCCTCCTCCACAAGCCAATCAATAAATTAGCTGATCATTGTTAATCACATTTGAGAGTTTTTAATAAATTACCAGAATTAATCCAAATGGAGATTTTATTAATGAATACCAGAAGTCATGGATTAAATAAAGAGATGAGAACATGAACACAAATAAATTTACTGAGAGTTATTTAATGCAAAAATAATTAATAAATAAAAATTAATAATAATAGTAAAAGCCGGGCAAGGTGGAGCATGCTTTTAATCCCAGCACTGGGGAGGCACGGGTAGGAGAACCACCGTGAGTTCTAGGCCACCCTGAGACTATATAGTGAATTCCAGGTCAGTCAGGACTAGAGCGAACCCTACCTCAAAAAAATAAAAAGAAAAGAAAAGGGGCTGGAGAGATGACTTAGCAGTTAAGGTGCTTGTCCACAAAGCCAAAGGACCCAGGTTTCATTCTCCAGGACCCACATAAGCCAGATGCACAAGGTGGTGCATATGTCTGGAGTTCATTTGCAGTGGCTGGAGGTCATGGTGCACCCATTCTCTCTCTCAAATAAATAAGTCTTAAAAAAAAAAAAAAGAACAGATAAGTACATCAGGGAGTATACAATGTACTGAAAGGACACAATTCTCTTCAGAAACAGCTTTTTGGGTTAAAAAAACAAAACCTGAAGCCAGGTGTGGTGACGCATGCCTTTAATTCCAGCACTTGGGAGGCAGAGGTAGGAGGATCACCATGAAAGAGTTCAGGCTATCCTGAGCCTATGTAATGAATTCCAGGTCAGTCTGGGCCAGAGTGAGACCCTACCTTGAAAAACAAAATAGGGGTCAGAGATGCAGACCACTTAAAAGAAAACAAAAGGTATTATGTTCTACCACTTCTCCAGTATACAAACACATATTTACCAGTTTATCCAGAGAAAAACTAAATTGCTCAAGTGGAACCAAGACATTTGGGCAAATAGAATCACCAAGTTTTTTTTGTTTTGTTTTTCAAGGCAGGCTCTCAATCTGGAGATCTGGAATTCCTATGTATTCTCAGGGTGGCCTCAACCTCACAGTGATCCTCCTACCTCTGCCTCCGAGTGCTGGGATTAAAGGTGGGCGCCACCATAAAAGCTTTTAGAATCACCAAGTTTTATCTCTTGCAATTTGCATGGATTAAGTTGTACTGCCCAATGATAGCACTTTCTCTATTAAGAACTTTAAGTTCTAGTCCTCCTTTCTGACATATCTTTTTCCTCCTCCACAAGCCAATTAATAAATTAGCTGATCATTGTTAATCACATTTGAGAGTTTTTAATAAATTACCAGAATTAATCCAAATGGAGATTTTATTAATGAATACCAGAAGTCATGGATTAAATAAGAGATGAGAACATGAACACAAATAAATTTACTGAGAGTTATTTAATGCAAAAATAATTAATAAATAAAAATTAATAATAATAGTAAAAGCCGGGCAAGGTGGAGCATGCTTTTAATCCCAGCACTGGGAGGTCTTGGCATGGAGAACCACTCTGCCTGAGTAGGAGAGGCCACCCTGAGACTATATAGAGTTCTCACAGTCAATCATCCTGAGAACCCTGCCTCAAAAAAAAAGAAAAGAAAAGGGGCTGGTCAGATGACTTAGCAGTTAAACCCTTGATAAAAAAAGAAAAAAAAGAAAGGTTGCTGGGGCTGGAGAGATGACAGATGCAGTTTGGTGCTGTCTGTCCATTTGCAGTGGCCAAAGGTTAGCCCCAGGTTTCATCTTCTCCCTTTTTGCTCTCTCTCAAATAAATAAATAAGTCTTAAAAAAAAAAATGTTTAAAAAAAAGTACATCAGCTTTAATCCCAGTCAGAGGCAGCATTAGGAGGCATGGTCTGAGTTCATCCAGGTGCAGTGAAAGGACACAATTCTCTCTCAAATAAACAGTCTTAAAAAAAAAAAACAAAACATCTGGGAGTATACAATGTGGGTCCTGGGGACACAATTTTCCAGAAACAGCTTTTTGGGAGGCAAAACCTGAAGCCAGTATGACTCACTGAATAAAGCATGCCTTTAATTCCAGCACCTTGGGAGGCAGATTCCCAAGGAGGATAAACCTGAAAGGAGTGAGGCCCCACCTCCTGTAATCCCCAAAAAAAATTCCAGGTCAGTCTGAAGCCAGGAGTGAGACCCTACCTTGATGCCTTTAATTCCAGCAAGGAGGCAGAGGCAAAGACTAAGCCACATGCACAAGGACCATCTGGAGTTCAGGCCATCCTGTGCAGTGTGCTCCAGGTCAGTCTGGGCCAGAGTCTCTCTCCCACTCTGCCTCTTTCTCTCAAATAAATAAATAAAATATATTTAATAAGAAAAGAAAAACCAAAAAATAAACAATCTGCCTGATTAGCTGGGCATGGTAGCATACACCTTTAATCCCAGCACTTTGAAAGCCAAAGGAAGATTGCTGTGAGCAGCCAGCCTGAATTAGGCACATACATCTGGAGTTTTTGCAGTGGCTGGAGGCCTGGTGTGCCCATTAGGGTCTCACTCTCTCTGCCTCTTTCTCTCAAATAAGGCTGACCTGGAATTCAAGAAAAGTCTCAAAAATAAACAATCTGACTGATTAGCTGGGCATCCTAGCACCTCTGCCTCCCCAGTGCTGGGATTAAAGGCATTGAGCACAAAGCCAGCCTGAATTAGAACTTTTTTTTTTTTTTTTTTTTTGAGGTAGGGTCTCACTCTAGCATAGGTTGACCTGGAATTCACTATGTAGTCTCTGGATGGTCTTGAACGCATGGTGATCCTCTAACCTCTGCCTCCCAAGGTAGGATCTCACTGTAGCCCAGGCTGGCTTTGAACTCACAGCAATCATCCTACCTCTGCCTCCTGAGTGCTAGGACTAAAGTGTGCATCACCATGTCTGACCCCAGCTCCACTTTCTTTCTTTATTTGTAAGCAGAGAGAGATAAAGAAAGGAGAGACAGAGAGAATGAGAATGCTGGGGCCTCCAGCCACCAAAAGGGTCTCCAGACATGTGCACTTTTGTGCATCTGGCTTTACGTGGGTCCTGGGGAATCAAACCTGGGTTGTTAGCCTCTGCAGGCAAGTGCCTTAGCTGCTGAGCCATCTCTCCAGCCCCTCCACTTTTTTTTTCTTCTTTTAAAAATGTTTTATTTAGCGGGGCATGGTGGTACACGCCTTTAATCCCAGCACTCAGGAGGCAGCGGGAGGAGGATCGCCGAGAGTTCAAGGCCACCCTGAGACTATATAGTTAATTCCAGGTTAGCCTGGACCAGAGTGAGACCCTACCTTGCAAAAACAAAACAAAAAAAAGTTTTATTTATTTATTTGAGAGAGAGAAAGAGGCAGAGAGATAGAAAGGGAGAGAATGGGTGCACCAGGGCCTCTAGCCACTGCAAACAAACTCCAGATGCATGCGCCCCCTTGTGCATCTGGCTTATGTGGGTCCTGGATAATTGAGCCAGGATCCTTTGGCTTTGCAGGAAAGTGCCTTAACTGCTAAGACATCTCTCCAGCCGCCCCGCCCCTTCCGCTTTTTAAGGGTATGACTCACTGAATAAAGCACTTGCCATGCAAGAGTGAGGATTGAAGTTCAGATTCCCAACACTAACATAAATGCTGGGTAGGTGTGGTGGCCCACCTGTAATCCCAGCACTCAGGAAGGAGGGACAGGGATCCTCTGGGCAAGCTGGCTGGCTAGATCAGCTGAATTGATGAGCTCTGGGCTTAAGTGAGACTGCCTCAGTGAATAAAGAGGGGAGTAACTAAGGAAGACATTAAATGTCAACCTCTGGCCTCCACACACACATGTGCATGTGTGCCCATATAAATATGTTTGCCTGAGGGGCTGGAGAGATGGCTAAGGCATTTGGTTGCAAAGCCAAAGGAGCCTGGTTCGATTCTCCAGGACCCACATAAGTCAGATGCACAAGGGGGCACATGTGTCTGGAATTCATTTGCAGGGCTGGAGGCCCTGGCACGCCCATTCTCTCACTCTGTGACTCTCTCAAATAAATGAACAAATAAAATGTATTTTAAAAAATAAATATGCTTGCCTGAAAAAGAGGATCATTGATGACAATCCCTGGTAATTTACAAGCATTCAGTTTTTACATAGTTGTTATCTGTACATACACTTTGTTATGTCTGACTTTCTTAGAATTATTTCAAATGAAGCTGGGCATGATGGCACATGCCTTTAATCCCAGCACTCTGCAGGCTGAGATAGGATTGCTGTGAGCTCCACTCCAGCCTGAGATTACAACAGTGAGTTCCAGATCAGCCTTGGCTAGACCCAAGCCTTGAAAAACAAAACAAAACATCATATAATTTCACATGAATGCTCACTTGTTGGGAGGCTTGGCCCCTAGCTGGTCGTGCTACTGGGAAATGATAGGAAAGGACTTTAGGAAGTAGGGTCTATTGGGGGTAAGTAGATGGTCATGGTTGTGCCCTTGAGGAATTGTTGGGGTCCCTGTCCATTCCTCTCTTCCTGGCCACACACTCCCAGTCAAGTGATCATAGACTGAAACCTCTGCCTCCTCCACATGAGCCACAACCAATGTTTTCTACTTTAAGTTGTTTCTCTCTGTCTCAGCAACACAAAGTTGTCTGGGTGTGGGCCTCCTATCCCTCTCCTCAGTCATTCCATCTCAAACATTCCTTGTGGTAGGACTTGTCAAAATAAAACTGTCACAATATAATGCAGATGCTGGGCAGTGTGCTGATAGTTCATTGTACTAGATCTTTTAGGTTTGGCAAACTCCTAAACTACACAGGTTCTGAAGAGATCCCTGAATGACCTTTCAGATGACCTAGGCATTCCCTAGGGAATTACAGGAGTGGTAGGGGAGAATAAATAGGTCCTTGCAGAGAACATTGTGGCTGTGAGTGTCAACCCAGAATTCCAGAGGGTAGCCCAGAACTCAGGTCATGGTCCTCAGCAGCAGGTCTCTGGCCTCCTCTGTCTGCACTTGGTCAGTTTACAGTTGTGGCTGTAACAGATGACTTAGCCCTTCTTTGTTGAGCACAGCACTTACCTGCAAAGTCTAAGGACCCAGGTTTGATTCCTCAGTGCCCACGTAAAGCCAGGAGCACAAGGTGGCACCTGTGCCTGTAGTTTGCAGTGGCTATCGGCCCTGGTGCGCCCATTCTGTCTGCTTTCTCTCTCAAATAAATGGGGTTTTTTTGTTGTTGTTGTTTGTTTTTGGTTTTTTTTTTTTCCAAGGTAGGGTCTCACTACCTCGTGCTGGGATTAAAGGCGTGCGCCACCATGCCCAGCTTCAAATAAATGTTTAAAAAGTATTTTATTTTTTGGGTGTATGTGTGGGTTTCCACGTGTATACGTGTGCATGCATGCCAGAGTGTGTGGAGGTCAGGGGGCAATTTTCATGTGTCTGTCCTTCCCTTCTGCCTCCTTTGCAACAAAGTCTCACACTGTTCCTGCTGCTTCTTTACAATCTAAATGAGTCTCCTGTCTTCACCTTCTTTCTCGTCTGTAAGGCTGGTTTGGGGTACAAATGCCTGCCAATGTCTCGCTTTTTCTGTGGGTGCTATGGTTCAGAAGTGGGTACTCAAGCTTTTTGTGACTATTGTGTTATCTAAGCCATCTCCCCAGTCCCAAGTATGCCATCTTTGCACTTAAGAATATTGTTAGCAAGGCTGTCTTGTGACAGGAGAGGAGTTAAGTGGGAGCTCTGGAAGGAAGTGGGGCTCCTGGAGCAAGTGTCAAAGCTTTAGATCCACTATGCTAAATTTTACATTTGTGAAGAAAGCTAGATTAAAAAAGAAAGAATGAATGAATGAATGAATGAAAGAAAAAAAGAAAGAAAAGAAAAGAAAAAAGAAAGAAAGAAAGGAAAGAAAGAAAAAGAAAGAAAGAAAGGGGGCTAATTTCATTGGGAGACTTGTCATTGGCATGGTTTGCCAGCAACCCCTCCCCTGGCTGCAGAGCTGTGTCTCACCTCTGGGGACCTAATATACCTAGGGTAGAGCTAGAAGTATCTACCACCCCATTGTACTTAGGATTTCTTTCTTTCTTTTTTTTCTTCAAGGTAGGGTCTCACTCTAGTCCAGGCTGACCTGGAATTCACTATGTAGCCTCAAACTCAGTGATCCTCTTATCTCTGCCTCCCAAGTGCTGGGATTCAAGGTGTGCACCACCAAGCCCAGCTACTTAGGATTTCTTAACCATTTAATAATGCCATACACTTTGACAAGGCTAGATTTTTTGTTTGAAATCTCTATTTACATTCCATATTCCAATAAAATTGTATTGGTAAATATATATATATTGCTGGGAGCCAGAAGTAGGATTGCTGTGAGTTCGAGGCCACCCTGAGATTACCTAGTGAATTCCAGGTCAGCTTGCAAAGCCTGATGGCCTGTGTTTAATACTGCAGTACCCAGGTAAAGCCAGATGCACAAGATGATGCATGCATCTGGTGTTCATTTGCAGTGGCTAGAGGCCTTGGCATGCCCATTCTCTCTCTGTCTGCCTCTTTAATATTTTTTATTATTATTATTTTGGTTTTTCTATGTAGAGTCTTGCTCTAGCTCAGGCTGACCTGGTATTCACTAGGTAATCTCAGGGTGGCCTTGAACTCATGGTGATCCACCTACCTCTGCCTTCCAAGTGCTGAGATTAAAAGTGTGCACCAATATTTTTTATATTTTTATTTATTTATTTATTTTGATTTTTTGAGATAGGGTCTCACTCTAGCCCAGGCTGAACCTGGAATTCACTATGTAGTCTCAGGGTGGCCATGAACTCATGATGATCCTCCTACCTTTCCTCCCCAGTGCTGGGATTAAAGGCATGCACCACCACACCTGGCTTATTTATTTATTTATTTTTATGTATTGTTTTTTATTTTTATTTATTTATTATTTGAGAGAGTGAGACAAGATGGATAGAGAGAGAGAGGATGGGCACTGCAGGGCCTCTAGCCACTGCAAACTCCAGACACATGTGCTGCTTTGTGCATCTGGCTTACATGAGTCCTAGGGAATCGAACCTGGGTTCTTTGGCTTTGCAGGAAAGTGTCTTAACAGCTCAGCCATCTCGCCAGCCTGTGTCTGCCTCTTTCTCTCTTTCTCTCTCTCTCAAATAAACAGACCAGAAAGTATTAAATATAACTGCTAGTCAGGGTTCTCAAAAAGGAACACATGTGATAAAATGAATTTTATCTGATAAAAAGGAATTTATTGGATTAGTTTGTGAAAGTCCAAGAATAGCAGTCTGCAGGTAGCTTCTCAGTCCATGTGGCTAGATGCCTCCGCAGTCCCCATTAGGCACTGAAGGCCTATAGCCGAGGAAGATAGATGCACGTGCAAGTGAAGCGCTCACCAGGAACAGCACAGGCAGCCAGGCGGGAGGAAGGTCTCATTTTTTCCAAAGCTCACCAGTGGAAGGACTGCCCACTCTGGGGGAAGGATCTCCTCCTTCATTAATTCCTTCCCGGAAGCAACCTCTGAGACCCAACCAAGAGGAGTATCTGGATTCCTAATCAGATCAAGTTGAAGATAGTAACAGGGTCATAATCCCACCTAACATGATATCACTATCTCACATACAACCTGAAACACACAATCTGTCCCCCCAACCTAAGGCAAGGTCCCTTGAGGAATGCTTAGTCTCTAATATCTAATAAGCTGGGCGTGGTGGCACATGTCTTTAATCCCAGCACTGGGGAGGCAGAGGTAGGATTGCTGTGAGTTTGAGGCCAGCCTGAGACTACATAGTGAATTCCAGGTCAGCCTGGGCGAGAGTGAGACCCTACCTTGAAAAAATCAAAATAAAAAGGTCAAGTCTAACATCTAATAAGTATAAGTTCAACAACAGTTAACTAGTCATATAATTTCAAACGATATTAACTACATTGAAGAGAATAGAGGAAAAATAAAGGCATTTTAACATTTGTGTACATATGCACAAACACTTAACAAAGTAGGACAAAAACACTCATGGCAATTATAGCCCTCATTTTTTCTAAGTGGCCATGTGGCCTTAGCTGGTATATGTGACTACCTTCTTCTACTCCCCATTCTCTATTTCCTCCACCTTCAGCATGCACCTCAGCAGGTCTTGGTTCTTTACCTGTAGGGGTGACCCATACTTTCATTCCTGAAGGATCTGGGCCAATTATCACACGGCCTCGATTGGGTTATTGTACTTTTCCATTGGCTGTGATTACAGGTCATTGTAACACCAAGAGGTGTCCTAAAGGATCTCCTGCACTCCAGACACACTCTTCCTTACCTCCATTGTGGAGGAGCAGTCCAATTTCCCCTGGTAGTCTGGATCAATCATCCTTGCTAACACTGTAACTCCTTTCTCAGCCTGTGCACTCAAGGGCATCAAGGGACCCAAAGTGGTCAGAGGGAAGTCTTAGTTTCCAGGTCAATGGAGTGCTTAGATTCAGAGCACGCATAGCCTGCTGGAGGACCATCCTCCAGCCCTCCAGGGTACTGCCGCCTAGTTGGCAATGTAACTGTTTCTTTAAAAGGCCATTCCATGGTTCTATCAAGCCAACTGCTCCAGGGTGGTGGGGCACATGGTAAGACCAGTGAATTCCATGATCATGAGCCCACTGCTGTACTTCCTAGGCTGTGAAGTGAGTTCTTTGGTCAGAAGCAATGCTGTGTGGAATACCATGATGGTGGATAAGGCACTCTGTAAGCCCACAGATGGTAGTTTTGGCAGAAGCACTACGTGCAGGAAAAGCAATTCCAGTAAGGACAAAATGTTGCCCTTTCCATGATGGAAGTGGTCCAGTGTAGTCAACCTGCCACCGAGCTGCTGGCTGGTCATCCCAAAGAATGTTACCATATCGGGGGCTCAGAGTTGGTGTCTGCTGCTTGCAGATTTGGCAGTCAGCAGCAGCTGCAGCCAGGTCAGCCTTAGTGAAAGTCCATGTTGTTGGGCCCATGCATAACCTGCATCCATGCCACCATGGCCACTTTGTTACTCTGAGATCTACTTAGGCCCATGGCATCTATTTCACCCAAAGCAGCAGTTGTGGCTGCCTCTGTGATGTCTTCTTCACATATAAAGGCAATGACTGGGACCTTTAGGTATGCTGGTGCTCCCTTCACAACTCTGCTTCTGATAGTCTTAGTGATGGGCACATCTTCTGGACACTCCCGTTGTGG
The DNA here is from genome assembly GCA_036365145.1 of Orientallactaga sibirica. Lineage (NCBI taxonomy): Eukaryota > Metazoa > Chordata > Mammalia > Rodentia > Dipodidae > Orientallactaga > Orientallactaga sibirica. Next base: position 67,671,548 of record JAEOAD010000001.1, read on the forward strand.
AGGAGGAATTCACATGGCAAGTCACTGCAAACTAGCAGCTTTCCAAGTCACTTGTATATGGGCTGGAGTAACACACCCAAGTGAGGAATGGGCTGCCTCCCAAATCCAAATAGGCCCACTAGACACTGTACTTCTTTCTTAGTGATGGGGAGGAGGGGGCATGTGCAACAACTTATCCTTCACCTTGGAAGGAATATCCCTGCATGCCCCACACCACTGAACTCCTAGAAATTTCACCGAGGTGGAAGGTCCTTGAATTTTGGATGGATTTATTTCCCATCACCTGATGTGCATATGCGGTACCAGCAACTCCAGAGTGGCTGCCACCTCCTGCTCATTTGTGGAAGGGACAGGAGATCAAGATCCCTGTGAACTACGATCCCTACGACACAGGGCTGGAGAGTTATTATAACCTTGAGGTAAACAAACCAATAAAGGTGTACTGTTGACCTTGCCAGCTGAAGGCAACTTGCTTCTGGTGGTCCTTATGAACAGGTATGGAGAAGAAGGCATTCACAAGATCAATAGCTGCATATCAGGTAGCAGGAGATATGTTAACCTGCTCAAGTAAAGAAACCACATCTGGTTCAGCAGCTGTAATTGGAGTCATCAGCTGATTAAAATTTCCAATAATCCACTGTCATTCCCCAGGATCCATCTGTGTTCTCAACAGACCAAATAGGAGAGTTAAAGGGAGATGTGGTGGGAACCACCAACTCTGCATCCTTCAAGCCCTTTATAGTGGCATTAATTTTTGCAGTCTCTCCAGGGATGCAATACTATTTTGGGTTCATTATTTTCCCTGGTAGTGGGAGCTCCATTTGGCCTTTCCAACCATAATTGCCCTCACTTCATAGGTCAGGGAACCAATGTGGAGGGTTCTGCCAACTCCCAAGTATATCTAGCCCAATTATGCATTTTAGGACTGGGGAAATAACCATAGGATGAATTTGGGGACCCACTGTCAGTCTAACATTTGCCAAAACTCCATTCATCACCTGATCTCTGTAAGCACCTACTCTAATATTTTTTTTAATTTTTATTTATTTGTGTATTTGACAGAGAAATAAGAGGAGAGAGAATGAGAAAGAATGGGCGTGTCAGGGCCTCCAGCCACTGCAAATGAACTCCAGATGCATGCGCCCCCTTGTGCATCTGGCTAACATGGGTCCTGGGAATCGAACCTGGGTCCTTTGGCTTTGCAGGCAAATACCTTGACCACTAAGCCATCCTGCCTTTACTTTAAAGCACCTGCTTTAAATGGAGGACCATGATGCTGTTTTGGGTCTTCTGGAATCAATGTCAATTCAGAGCCAGTGATCAGCAGGCCCTGAAAGGTCTCATTATTTCTTTTTCCCTGTGTACACTTACCCTAGCAAAAGACCATAAGACCCTCAGAGGAAGGAAAGATAGGACTAAGCTTAATATTGAAACTGTTGGTGATTGTGGGAGAGTCATTCCTCAAGGGAACTCAGCCACCCCTTCAATCAAGGGGCTCAGGATCTGTAAACTGGCTCAAGTCTGGAAAGTGGTTAAGAGGTCTTGATTCTCTGTTGCTATAATTCAAAGAGGCTTTTTGATCCTTTGCTCTGGAACTTTTCTGCTTATACAGATCAAGCAGGAACTTAGTAGGCTTTTTATCTATTTGACTTCTGGGAACACCATGATTAATCAGCCAGTGCCAAAGGTCTACACGAGTCATACTGTTTTGCCTAGGCTGTCCATTATGGTAAACACGCTCACCTTGCTTTTGGCTCCTGTTGTTCAGAGATCCAGTTAGACCCATTGCATCTAAGTCACCTAATGCAGCAACTGCGGCTCCCACTGTGGTGTCTTCTTTACACATTATGGCAACTACTGGCAACTTTAAGTAAGCTGGTGCTCCCCTCACAAATTTGTTTCTTATAGTCTTAGTGAAGGGCACATCTTCTGGACGCTCCCATTGTGGGGGTAAAGATGAGTTTACATGGTAAATCCACTCCAGCATTCCAAGTTCTCTGAGCCTTTTAATCCCTTCATCAACATTAAGCCAAGGGATATCAGGCAGCTCGAGTTCATTCACAGTAGGCCATCTTTGGATCCATACTTCAGCCAACCAATCAAATAAACTCTTGACACCTCTTCCAACTGCATGAGCTGCAGTGTTAAATCTAAAATCTTTGCTCAATGGGCCCATTTCAATAAATTCAGCCTGATCTAAACTTATATTCCTTCCTCCATCATCCCACACCCTTAAAATCCATTCCCACACATATTCCCCATGCTTCTGCTTGTACAAGTTAGAAAACTCTCTAAGTTCTTTATGAGTGTACCTCACCTCTTCTTGTGTCATGTTTTCTATCTCATCTTTAGAGGCCTGCCTAGCTTTATGTCTGGTTATAGATGTATGGAAGGGTGGGCACTGAGGGGCATCGGCATGGTCTTGTTTAGCAACTCCTGCGGGGAAGGTCAGGGCTGGTTCCTCAGACAAAGCAGGATTAATTCCCTCCTGTGGAGAGGGCAAGACTTCAGGGCATGGGGGTGGGGAAGCAACTGCTGCTAAAGGAGGGGAGGTTACATTCTCATGCAAAAGAACTTCATCAGAATCTGAGAGTTCAAACTCCCCAGATTCTTCAGGGTCCTCCCACACATCCCCATCCCAAATTACAGGATCCCTCTCTTTTCCAATCTGTGCCTTCACTTTAACTTCTGATAGCCTGTGAGGCTGGGACTTGAGTTTGCGTTGCAAGGTAGCCAAACGTCCAATGAGGACTTGGCTTTGGTTTTCGGCTATTTGAGCCCTGTTCTGGCTAGAGAGGAGACTCTCCTCCAGGGCACCCTTAGAAACCTTCAGATCATGAATGTGGGTCTTGAGCTGGGAATATTCCTTTCTGAGCTTCTGCCGTTCCCTTAACAGTTTATCTAGAGATGCTAGAAGCAACCAACCAGCGTCATCATTCGTCTTACTTTTCCGCAAGTACTCAAAAGTTTTAGATACAGAGTCACTAAATCTTTGGCGGTTCACAAAACATGGCTCAGGATCACCAGATGCATCTATCTCATGGAGTTCTTTAAGTAGTTCACACCATGGATTATCAGCGTCCTCCTTATTGCCAGCAAAGCTTTTAGTAGCAAAGAAGTTGGAGAGCCAACTCCAGAGAGCACTGAGCCCACTAGAGAAAACCATCATCCTTCCAATTCTGTTTCTCTAGAACCACTCCTGGTACCACAATCTGGATTAGAATGAATTGTATCAAGAAGAGAATTTATTGGATTATCTTACGGCAGTCCAGCAATAGCACTCTGCAGGCCGGAGAGACAAGGAACCCGGTAGCTGCTCAGTCCACGTGGCTGGAAGCCTCGGCAGTTCCTTATCCAGCACTGAAGGCCTGGAGGCTTCCTGGAGGGCCCCTGGTCTTCAGTCCACGCTGGAAGGCTGAGGAAACTTGGTTCCAATGCCGAGGAAAGGTAGACGAACAGGACAGATGGACGTGCAAGTGAAGCGCTCACCAGCAAACAGCCCAGGCAGCCAGGCAGGCGGCAGGAAGGGGATAATTCCTCTCAGAGCTTCCTTACACAAAAGCCCACCACGAGTAGGGCCGCCCACTCTGGGGGAAGGGCTCACTCAGGGGAAGGACCTCCTCCTTTAGTTAATCCTTCCCCAAGCTACCTCAGAGACCTGCCCAAGAGCAATGTCTGGATTCCTGACCAGATCAAGTTGACAACAAAACTTAAGAATTACAACAACTAACCTTAAAACATCCATCAATTAAAGCTGGGTGTGGTGGCGCATGCCTTTAATCTCAGCACTTGAGATGCAGAGGTAGAAGGATCGTTGTGAGTTCGAGGCCACCCTGAGACTACAGAGTGAATTCCAGGTCAGCCTGGGCTAGAGAGACCCTACCTTGAAATTCGTACCCCTTTCAAAAAAAAAGCAAAATAACTGTCACTTAGAAAAAAAAAAAATGAAGCCCATGCTCATGTGTCTGTGGAACTAGTGCAGCCCTGCCCCAGGGCAGAGTATGGGGAGCTTCTTTAGTAACAAGTAAGGTTTTTGACATCAGCATTCCTTATAAGGTTTCAGCTGAGTTAACTCTCAGTTAAATGTGGGGCATCCTTCCGCTCTCCTCAAAGACCCTGCTTCCCATGGAAGATAGTCACATTCCCACCCCCACTCCCATTCAGCTTCACTCAGATAGCCTTCATTTTATCTTCTACTATAAGTTTGATGAAAAGACTGAATCTCAGAAGACAGCAGTTGTTTGAAAACTGCTGGGTTGGAGAATGGTGCTGAGGTCAAGAACAAAGACCACAAGGTCAGGGAACAGAGCCTTCGGTGGCAATGACTCAGTGCAGCTTTACTATTGCTACCCAAATTAAAAACAAAAACAAGGATCTGATGTGCACACCGTCCCAGCTGAGCGTATTCAGAGCAGGGTTCTTGCTCTAACAACTGGTTTGAGTCCTACCTCCACCATTTAGCTCTGTACGTTGCTGCCAAAAGTGAAACCTGCTCCAGCCCCTCTCTTTTCTCTTTTCTTGTCTTTTTAAAAATATATATATATTTGAGAGAAAGAGGCAGAGAGAGAGAGAGAGAGAGAGAATGGGCATGCATCTGGCTTATGTGGGTCCTGGAGAATCGAACTGGGGTCCTTTGGCTTTGCAAGCAAAAGCCTTAACCGCTAAACCATCTCTCCAGCCCTGTCTTTTTGGTTTTTGTTTGTTTGTTTGTTTGTTTTCGAGGTAGGGTCTCACTCTGGCCCAGGCTGACCTGGAATTAACTATGCTGTTTTCAGGGTGGCTTCAAACTCGTGGAGATCCTCCTACCTCTGCCTCCCAAGTGCTGGGATTAAAGGCGTTTGGCACCATGCCCAGCTTTCATTTATCTTTTTTTTTTTTTTATTAGAGAGAGGGGGAAAGAGGCAGGTACAGAGAAAGAGAGAGAATTGGCATGTCAGGGCAACCACAAATGAACTCCAGATATGTGGGCCACCTTGTGCATCTGGTTTACGTGGGTCCTGGAGAATTGAACCTGGGTCCTTTGGCTTTGCAGGCAAGTTCCTTAATCACTAAGCCATTTCTCCAGCCCCCCCTTTTTTTTAGTATTTTCTTTTTATTTATTTATTTGAGAGAGAAAGAGGCAGAGAAAGAGAGAGAATATTCCAGGGCCTCTAGTCACTGGAAATGAACTCCAGATGCATGCACTACCTTGTGTGCCTGGCTTATGTGGGTCTTGGGGAATTGAACCTGGGTCCTTTGGCTTTGCAGGCAAGTGCCTTAACCACTAAGCTATCTCTCCAGCCCTCATCTCTCTTTTGAATGCTCTATAAATATTTGATAGTAGCCACAATGATTACAATTATGAATAATGATTACTCTTTTTAAAAATTTAAAAAAAAATTTTTTTATCTATTTATTTATTTAAAGGAGAGAGAGAAAGATAAATAAAGAGAGAATGGGTGCACCAGGGCCTCTAGCCACTGCAAACAAACTCCAGATGCATGCACCACCTTGTGCATCTGGCTTTATGTGGGTACTGAGGAATCGAACCTTGGTCCTTTGGGTTTGCCAGCAAGCGCTTTAACCACTAAGCCATCTCTCCAGCTCTAAAACTTTTATTTATTTATTTATGTTCAAGCAGAGAGAGACAGAGAGAAGAGAAACAGGCAGACAGAGAATGGACATGCCAAGGCCTGCCACTACAAATGAACCCCAGATGCATGTGCCACTCACTCCGATTCATCTAGCTTTATATGGGTACTAGTCCAGTTTGGCCTGGAATTCATATGTCCCAGGCTGGCCTTGAACTCACAGCTATCCTCCTACCTTGCCTTTGGAGTGCTGGGATCAAAGGTGTATATCACTACTTCTGGCCTGTTCCCCCCCACACACCCCACCCCCCACAAGTAGGGTCTCATTGTTATGAAATTTCCCAGAAAGCTGAACTGCCTATGAGAAGGTGGTTAGTGACAGGACATTTGGGGTGGTTACTCGCAACACATGCTCTCACTGCAATAGCAATGGTAGATAGCATTGACATTACCACAGTATTACAGTGTTACTGTTCCTAGGTACACACTTGGGTATGCTATATAGACCCACTTCCTTCTATACTATACTGAAATTGAGTCAGCCAAACCTTGCTGACTTGTTGAATATTCTGATATACTGTGTGCATAAAAGTTTCCGGGAAATCGGGCGTGGTTGTGCACGCTTTTAATCCCAGCACTCTGGAGGCAGAGGTAGGAGGATCACCATGGGTCCAAGGCCACCCTGAGACTACAGAGTGAATTCCAGGTCAGCCTGGGCTAGAGTGAGACCCTATCTCGAAAAAAAAAAAAAAAATAAATAAATAAAAGTTGTGGGGAAACAATTCAGTTCCTGCAAGGTTTAACAGAATGCTTTGAATCAGAATTGGAAACCAGGCATGATGGAGAATGCTTATAATCCCAGTACTCTGCAGTCCTAAACAGGAGATGGCAATGAGCTCCATTTACCTGAGCTACATAGTGAGACCACCTCAAAAGTAAAATTAAAAAAAAAAGAAAAAAGCCAGGCATGGTGGTACACGCCTTTAATCCCAGCACTCTGGAGGCAGAGGTAGGAGTATTGCTGTGAGTTCAAGGCCAGTCTGGGACTACATAGTGAATTCCAGGTCAGCCTGGGCTAGAGAGAGACCCTACCTCAAAAAAAAAAAAAAATATATATATATATGAATTGAAGCAATGTTGGCAAATATAGGTGGAATCCCAGGCAGCCACCATCACTAAAATCATCCAACCACAAAACAATTGATTGCAGCTTCTGACTTTAAGATTCTCAAATCTGGGCTGGAGAAATGGCCTAGTAGTTAAGGCACTTGCTTATAAAGTCTGACAGCCCAGGTTCAATTCCCAGTACTCACATAAAACCAGAAGCACAAAGTAGTGCATGCATCTAGAGTTTCTTTGCTGTGGCAAGAGGTCATGGTGCATCTACATTTTCTTTCTCTATCTGCTTGCAAATAAATAAAACTTTATTTTATTTTTATTTATTTATTAGAGACAGAGAGAGGGAGAGGGAAAAGGAAAGAGAGAGAAAGAGTGAGAATGGGCACACCAGGGCCTCTAGCCACTGCAAATGAACTCCAGACGCATGTGCCCCCCATGTGCATCTGGCTAACGTGGGACCTGGAGAATCAAACCGGGGTCCTTAGGTTTCACAGGCATGTGCCTTAACTGCTAAGCCATCTCTCCACCTCAGCAAATAAATAATAAATACATAAAAAAAAGATTCTTGCTGGGTGTGGTGGTGCATGCCTTTACTACCAGCACTTGGGAAGTAGAGGTAGGAGGATCGATGTGAGTTCAAGGCCACCCTGAGACTACATAGTGAATTCCAGGTCACCTTGGGCTAGAGTGAGACCCTGCCTCAAAAAACAAAACAAAAAAAAAAAACAAACAAAAAAATTTCCATCTTAAATCCATACCAAGAACTCTTGGTGAAGCTTGCTTCTACCACAGATAACCCAATTGTTGGTTGAATGGTCTCAACAACTTTGCCATCAATTCCCAATCTCATTTTCACCCATAAGCAGAGGGATGATGGATCCCAAGGCACTCAGGACCTTAAAGAGAGTTTACTGAACAAAGATAAATATGAAAATGGTTCAGGAGGGTATGGTAGTGCACTCCTTTAGTTTCAGCACTTTGGAGGCAGAGGTGGGAGGATTAATGTGAGTTTGAGGCCAGCCTGGAACTGAAGAGTGAGTTCTAGGTCAGCCTGGGCTAGAGTGAGATCCTACCTGGAAAAAAAAAAAAGAAAGAAAGAAAGCAAAACCAAAAACAAAAATCTCAAGGGCTTCTGTTGACAACATTTGCATGCTGTGCTTCCAAGAGATGTTTCACTTAGTAAACTTTTCTGTTCAAAAGAAAGGAGTTCTCTTTTGACTCTTTCCCAGAATAACCCCATTATCAGTAAATTGGGCAGGGTGAAGCACTGATATCTATGGCATAGCATGGCAGAACTAGCAATTATTATGTGAAGTGAAAGATGGCAGGCCTGCAGGGCATGGTGGCACACGCCTTTAATCCCAGCACTCTGGAGGGAGAGGTAGGAGGATCGCCATGAGTTTGAGGCCACCCTGAGACTTCATAGTGAATTCCAGGTCAGCCTGGGCTAGAGTGAATCCCTATCTTGAAAATCAAAAAAAAAAAAAAAAAAAAAGGAAGGAAGGAAGGAAGGAAGGAAAGAAGGAAAGAAGGCAGGCCTCTGAAAGGCGCCACGGTGTTAGGTGTTATGCTTCTGTTTATATGAGAAGTCCAGAGTAGGCAAACCCACACATGCAGACAGCAGTGGCTGAGGGACTGGAGGAAGGAGTGGGGTTTTTCAGGAGTATGATGTTGCCTTGCAATTAGGGGTGATGGTTTGTAATTTTGTAAAAGCACTGGGAAATCACCTAATCATGTAATTTAAGAGTAAATTCTATGGTGTATGAATTGCATATTTTTAAAAAAAAATAATTACTAAATCTAAAATGAAATTTCAAATATAAATTCAGAAATTGCCATGTTTTTTAGTGATCAGATTTGTCAACTTTTGAGAGCCTATAAAGTAAATACTGACGGGCTGGAGAGATGGCTTAGCAGTTAAACTGCTTGTCTGCAAAGCCTAAGGACCCAGGTTCAATTCCCTAGGACCCACATAAACCAAATGTACAAAGTGGCACTTGTGTCTGGAATCCGTTTGCAGTGGCTAGAGGCCCTGGAGCGCCCATTCTCTCTCTCTGATTCTTTCTCCCCCTCTCTCATAAATAAATAAATAAAATATATTTTTTTAAAAAGCTGACTAAATGTAACAAGGGAGAAATAAGGGGAGGTCAAAAGTGGGACTTCCAGGGGTGGAGGGCGCTTTTTAAAAATGTAGGAAAGAAGCCGGGCATGGTGACACACGCCTTTAATCCCAGCACTCGGGAGGCAGAGGTAGGAGGATCACTGTGAGTTCAAGGCCACCCTGAGACTACATAGTTAATTCCAGGTCAGCCTGGGCCAGAGTGAGACCCTACCTCCAAAAACCAAAAAAAAAAAAAAAAAAAAAAAAAAAAAAAAAAAAAAAAGTAGGAAAGGCCAGGCATGGTGGCTCACACCTTTAATCCCAGCATTTGGGAGGCAGAGGTAGGAGGATTACTGAGAGTTCAAGATCACCCTGAGACTATGTGGTGAATTACGGGTCAGCTTGGGCTAGAGTAAGACCCTACCTCTACCTTGAAACACAAAAACAAAACAAAACAAACAAAAAGCAGGACCCCCGTGCTTCTGACTCCCGGCCTGTCATCACAGTTCAAAATGGTTATCCTAGCCAGGTGTGGTGTTCTGCGCCTTTAATCCCAGCACTCAATCCCAGAGGTAGGAGGATCGCTGTGAGTTCAAGGCCACCCTGAGACTACAAAGTTAATTCCAGGTCAGCCTGGGCCAGAGTGAGACCCTACCTAGAAAAAAAAAAAAGAAAGAAAGAAAGAAAGAAAGAAAAGAAAAAAGACAATGGTTATCCTTTCCAGAGCCTCCTGGGCACTGGGTAGGGAATGATTTGAGAGAGTGGCTTCCCAACTCAAAGGTCCTGTATTGGGGGATGAAAGAACCAAGGTCAAGAGGAGGAAAGGGTTTGCTGGCTTATGCTAGGACAGTGGGCCAAGCGCTGAGAAAATGAATTTTCCTGTCCTGAACACCTTCCTTTGCTTACCCCATCAGTCCAGGGACCACCAGTTCAAAGGAATTTTCAGGTGTGTTTCCCAGCCACGCCTCAGGGGCGATCATTTTACCCTGTGACTGATGATTTCTAATTAGCATACTTATGAAAAGACAGTGAGGTGTGGATGAGGCTGGCTGGGTGCATGTGGCATGCCAGAGAGCTCAAGAAAACCCTCCCCATCCAGAACACTAGTGGTTTGAAAGATGGCATTAAATTATTAAATTATGCTAGTTTGGAGGACACCTAGCCCAGGTTGACCTGGCGTTCACTATGTAGTCTCAGGGTGGCCTTGAACTCACTGCAATCCTCCTACCTCTGCTTCCTGAGTACTGGGATTAAAGGTGTATGCCACCATGCCCGACTACAAGATTTATTTATTTATTTATTTTTATTTTGTTGGTTGTCCTTTTCTTCTTTTTTTTGTGAGGCAAAGTTTTATTTGGTAAAAAAAAATATTTATTTATTTTTTTATAGTCGGTCTTTCTGTCCTCAGCCACCTTCAAACTAAAAAGAGGTCTTAAGCCTCTGGTCCTACTTATCTCTCCAGGACAGGCACATTAAGGGCTGAACTGACTTCCGACTTCGGTCCAGCACTCATGAGGCAGGTCCAGGGTGTCTGGAGCCCTATGAACACTTGTCCCCTGTTGAACACCGGGACTCCTTACGCTGAGGCTGTGGGTCTCACAGCTGTGCTGGGCACTGAGGACCCTAGGGTTCCCTTGCTGGAGGGAAGTTTCTAGATGACCTAGCGTCTGCTTTGGACCAGTGGGAAACCAGTGCCCAGCACGCTGATGAGTCCATTTCATTCTTGGGACCCAAATCCCAATGTAAAAAAAAAAGATTTAAAAATATTTATTTATTTGAGAGAAAGAGAGAGAGAGAGAGAGAGAGAGAGAGAGAGAGAGAGAGAGAGAGAGAGAGAATGGGCTTGCCAGGGCCTCCAGCCATTGCAAAGAAACTCCAGATGCATGCACCACCTAGTGCATCTGGCTTACTTGGGTCCTGGAGAATCGAACTGGGATCCTTTGGCTTTGTAGGAAAGTCTTATCCACTAAGCCATCTCTCCAGCCCTATTTTTTTTTTTTTTTGTTTTTCGAGGTAGGGTCTCACTCTAGCTCAGACTGACCTGGAATTAACTGTGTAGTCTCAGGGTGGCCTTGGACTCCCGCAATCCTCCTACCTCTGCCCCCAAGTGCTGGGATTAAAGGCGGGCGCCACCACGCCCGGCATTTTTTTTTTTTTTTTTATTTATTTGAGAGAGGCAGAACCTTCAGCCTCTGCAAATGATCTCCAGATGCACGCACAACCTTGTGCATCTGACTTGGGTCCTGGGGAACTGAACCTAGGTCCTTTGGCTTTGTCGACAAATGCCTTAACCACTAAACTATTTCTCCAGCCCCCAATTTATTTATGAGACAGGGAGAGCGAGAGAGGAGAGAGAGAGAGAGAGAGAGAGAGAGAGAGAGAGAGAAAGAGAGAAAGAAAATGGGCACGCCAGGGCTTCCAGCCGTTGCAAACCAACTCAGATGCATGTGCTACCCCATGAATCTGGCTTACGTGGGTCCTGGGGAATCGAGCCGTGGTCTTTTAGCTTTGCAAGAAAGCACTTTAACCACTAAGCAATCTCTCCAGCCCCCAGCCCCCTTTATTTTAGTGGCGCGGAACTAGCACTCGGTACAAAGGCGCTAGGTTGGGGTGTTAACCGTGCCGCCTAGCGCGCCCGACTCCCTTCATAGAGATGACAGGCCGAGCGGTCTCCAGAGCAGGGTGGGCTTCGCTGTCGGCGGGGTGGTAAGGTGCAGCCGCGTGGAGCGAGAGCTTTGGGGTGGCGGGCGTCCGAGGTGTCCCTGGTCCGGTCCGGAGGGCGCGCAGGCGCACTGGGCCCACCGCGGCCAGCTGTGCGGGCACAAAGAGGGGGTACACAGCTGGATATTTTTGGGGGGGGCGCGGGGAGGGAAGCTCTGCGGACCGGTGTATCCCTGCGCTCGGCTGGGCGCTGGGGTTCCGCGTGCTCGGGGCGGCGGCGCGGCCGGGATTTAATTGTGGCGCTGCCCGGGAGGCCCGCCCCTCGGCGCCCCGCCCCGCCCCGCCCCGAACCCGGGCAGCCCGCCCGCCCGCCCGCCGGCCCCGCGCGCCAGGTTGCGACGCGCGGCTCTCCGGAGGTGAGTGTACATGGCCGCGCGCGCCCCGGGCTGCGACCCCCGCCCAGGCCCGGCCCAGCCAACTCCGTGCGCACCGGGGGCGGGGGTGGACGATCGATCGGAGGAGCTGACGGTGGCTCGGGACAGCCCTGGGCTCTGTTTGCCCGATCACCCCTCAGGGCGACCCTGGGGAAGTGTCCAAGGGGTTGGCTTCGCCTGGGGCAGTCGCTGCAGTCGGGGACGCTCGAGCCGGGCTCCGAACCAGGAGCGCTGGGTCCCGGGCACGGAGCAGCGGGAAAGTAAGTACCGGGCCGGCGGAGGAGGGGCGGCCGCCTCCAGACACCCCCCCTCCCTCCGTAGCCGCGGCCCGCTGGCCCTTGGGTGCCTCTGGGCTCTTTCTTGGCTCGGGGTCACTAGCATTCCGCTTAAAGAGACACTCTCCGTAAGGCCGATGGTTTGCACCGCCCTGGGGGAGTGGCGGTCGGGACCCCTTTATCCTTGGTGCTTCAGCGGCAGGTGGCCTCGGGTGGCCCTTCGGCGACTCCGAGATGGCTGGCTCCGGCCGGGGGGTGTCTGGGGCCGGGCGGTGGGGGAAGGGTGCTGCGCTCCGTTCTTTAGGGACTGTCCCACCCGGCCGGGACAGCGTGGGCTTTGGGAGGTCGTGCGGTCAGGTCCTCGGCGGGTGCCGACTTCCTAAAAGCGCACTAGATCCCCGCGCTCCTCCCTTCTCCACCCGAGCCCTGCGCCCTGGCAGCAGCCGCCTCGGTGCCTCATCCTGCACCAGGTCCCCGCGGAACTTGCAGAGGCAACTTTTCTCCAAGGTCCCGCCGCAGGCCAGCGCCGGCTGTGATTCCCACGGCGGACCCCGCGCCCGCCTTGGCTCCTGCCGCCGTGGACAACGCTCTGCGGCGTCCCCCAGCGCTCGCCTGCCTTACTTTGTTCATCCTATTAATGAATGGATTATGGAATGGAGCCGAGAGCCCCTACGACAACCAGGAAGGCCAGGCCCCTGGATCAATAACCGTTCACCTCCCAAGCTGTGTGCAGTCAGCTTCTTTGCTTATTTGTACTTTATGATGAGTTTACTCAACTCGATTTTTCGATGGTATTTAGTTGTTTTTCTGCTCGTTTTTCTTTTCCGCTCCAACGTTCTCTATTACAAAGTTGGGGTGCTTCCAAATTTGAGATGTAATAAGCACAAATATACACGTTTTAATTGCATAACTCATTTGCTTTTCCTATAATCACAAAGTTATGCAATCATCAACTCTGTCTAATCTGGAATATTTTCATTGCTTCCAAAACCCTCCCCTTGTTTCCTCTCAACCGTACTCCCTCACTGTAAGGCAGTTACTTGGGATAGAGGTTGAAGGAGAAAATTTTGATTATTTTGCTGTTAAGAGACTTGGGGAAAGGTGCTGTGGCAGTTGAAGAAAGGTCTGGGCAGTCACATAGGGGGGATTAAAAAGTGGGGCTGGGGGCAAGGTTGTCTAGTGAAGAAGCCATGCTTCCTTAAAGAGCCACTAACTGCTAACTAGAAGTGACATCAGCCAAGTTGCCAATGCATTTACCCTCAGGGTCCAGAGGCACCTTTGGTGATCTTTCTCAGCTATAAACCTGCCTCTTCCACCAATGGTGGTGCAGCAGAGCGGAGAGAGGGGGGAGGGGAAAGAGAGGAGGAGAGAGACACCTTTCATTTTAAAAGTAGAGGTTTTGTTAGTTTTCATTACTGAGGACCCCAATCCAATCTACTACCGAGTCCCACCCCTAGCACCTAAAAGTAGTTGTTTTTTTAAAGTTTCATTTTTATGTATTTATTAGAGACAGACAGAGGGAGGGAGAGAGAGAATGGGCGAGCCAGGGTGTCCAGCCACTGCAAATTAACTCCAGATGTGTGCGCCACCTTGTACATGTGGCTTATGCGGGATCTGGAGAATCAAACCTGAATCTTTAGGTTTCGCAGGCAAGCACCTTAACTGCTAAGCCATCACTCCAGCCCAAAAGTAGTTTTCTAAAATATTTGCCAAGGGGATTCCAGGTTAAGACACTTGCCTGGGAAGCCTAAGGTTCCATTTCCCAGTACCCACGTAGAGCCACATGCACAAAGGGGCACATGCACCTGGAATTTGTTTGCAGAGGCTGGATGCTCTGATGTGCCCATTCTCTCTATCTGCCTCTCTCTGTCTCTTAAAATAGATAAATAAAATACATTTTAAAATAAAATAAAATGTTTGCTAAGCTCATGGAAAAGAAAGAAAGAAGCGATGGGCATCGATACACTGAAGTCCAGGTTCATTTTATGAGTATTAGCCCTTGGTCACAAATAGTCCTGTGAGTTCATGTTCTTGTATGTTAATCTCATCCAGAGAGGAGAGAAGGGGTGCAGACTAGAAGAATGCAAGGGTTTGGGGAGGTTGTGGGAGGACCAAGGGGCAGTGCTTGCAAGGTGGCGGGGGTGGGGGGAGCTGTGGACTAACTGTATGGTGTGCAGATTCAGAAGGAGCACAGAGAATCAGTGAGAAATTACATGCACTTCATCTGGCTTTTATGGGTTCATTTCTGTATGTTGGAAACGTTTTAGTGAGCAGAGTTAAAGTTACCCAGATGACATCAACTTTCACACTTCTGGTCCATGGTCCATCCTCCAGTTTATTTATTTATTTATAATTTACAAGGAGAGAGAGAAGGGGCGCACCAGGGCCTCTAGCCACTGCAACTCCAGATGCATGTGTTGCGTTGTGCATCTGGCTTTACATCGGTATTGGGGACTCAAACCCTATAGGCAGGGAAGCACCTTAACCATTGAGCCATCTCCCCAGCCCCCTTGCTACAGTTTCTTTTTCTTTTTAATGTATAATTTTTTCATTGACAACTTATATACAATGGCTGTACCAGATTGCATTCCCACCAGCAGTGTAGAAGGGTCCCCCTTTTTCTGCCTCCTTACCAGCATTAATTGTCATTTGTTTCATGATGGTAGCCATTCTGATAGGAATGAGATGGAATCTCAACATAGTTTAAATTTGCATTTCCCTGATAGCTAGAGGTATAGAACATTTAAAAACATTTTTAAAAGATTTTATTTTTATTTATTTATTAGATGTATAGCTGGCAAAGATTTTCTCCCATTCTATAGGTTGTCTCTTTGGTCTATTCACAGTGTCCTTTGCTGTATGTAGTCTCAAGGTGGCCCCGAACTCATGGTACCTCTGCCTCCCAAGTGCTGGGATTAAAGATGCATCCTCCAGTTTTTTTTTTTTTTTTTTAATTTATTTTGAGAGAGAGGGAAAGAGGGGGCCGGGAGAGAGGCAGAGAACAGGTGCACAGGGCCTCCAGCCACTGCAAATGAACTCCAGCGTGCACCCTCTTGTGGCGCATATGTGACATTGCATGCTTGAGTCACTGTGCATCTGGCTATGTGGGTCCTGGAGATTTGAATGTGAGTTCTTAGGCTTTGCAGGCAAGCACCTTAACTCCAGCCTGCATCCTCCAGTTTTATAAGGTCAAATTGGTTTTACGTGTTATGGGAAATTTTATGCCTGTTGCATAGGCTACTTGCTAAAGTCATATAAGTAATTTTAAAAATTGAATTTTGCCAGATGTGAGATTTTTTTTAAAAGTTGATTTATTTGAGAGAGAGAGAGAGAGAGAGAGAGAGAGAGAGACAAAGAAAGGGAGAGAGAGAGAATGGGCATGCTAGGGCATCTATCTCCACAATCAAACTCCAGATGCATGTGCCACCTTGTATATCTGCTTATGTGTCCTGGGGAATTCAACCTGGGTCTCTTGGCTTTGCAGGCAAGCACCTTAATCACTTAGCCATCTCTCCATTCCAGAGGTATGGGTCTTATGTGTGCATTTGATGAATTGTTGCAAAGTGAAGATACACCTATCACCAACATGCAGATCAAGAAATATAGCTTTGTCAGAATGATGGCATACATTGCTTCTGGGCTTTTTCAGCACTACCTCCTCCTTGGGGGAAACACTGTGTCAGCTGTAGACTGGATTTGCAAGCTTTTATACTCTATATATGTGGAATCATATGATACTCTTTTTTTTTTTTTGAGGCAAGCTCTCTTTTTTTTTTTTTAAATGTGAGGGTGAAAAGAGAAAGAATTGGTGAACCAGGGCCTCCAGCCACTGTAATTGAACTCCAGAATCATGTACTCCCTTGTGCTCATGTGCGACCTTATGCACCTGTGTCACTGCATCTGGCTTACGAGGAACCTGGAGAGTCGAACATAAGTCCTAAGGCGTTACAGGCAAGTGCCTTATCTCTTCAGCCCTAGAGTACATTTTTAGAAATATTTGAGAGAGTATGGGCATGCCAAGGAAGGCTTCCTGCCACTGAAAATGAACTCCAGACACATGCGTCCCTTTGTGTATCTGGCTTTATATAGTATAGGTACTGGGGAATCAAACCTGGGTCCTTAGACTTTGCAGGCAAGCACCTTAACTGCTAAGCCATCTATCCAGCCCTATATTTGTTATTCTACCCCCCCCCCCAACATTATGTATGTGACTCAGCCATGTTGCTGCTGTTGCAGCTCATTTCCATAGCTGTGTGGTATTTCATTGTGGACTGCAACAGATTTTTCATTTTGTGATTGAGCAGTTTTAATTTTTTTTTTTTTTTTTTTTGAGGTAGAGTCTCACTCTAGCCCAGGCTGATCTGGAATTCACTATGTAGTCTCAGGGTGGCTCCAAATTCGTGGCAATCCTCCTACCTCTGCCTCCCAAGTGCTGGGATTAAAGGTGTGCACCACCATGCCCAGCATCTTCCCTTTCTTAGATGCTTAACACTTAGTGATTCTCTTGGAATGTTTCTAGCTCCTTACTGTTGGACTGCTGCCTATGAAGGTTGGGTTATCCTCCTTGAACCTAATGTGGACATGATTAAAGAAATAGTGATTTGAGAAAGAGGTAGACAGAGAGTTAGAATGGACACACCAAGGTATCTAGCTGCTGCACTTTGTGCATCTGGCTTTACATTTTTTTTTTTTTTTTTTTTTTTTTGGTTTTTCGAGGTAGGGTCTCACTCTGGCCCAGGCTGACCTGGAATTAACTATGTAGTCTCAGGGTGGCCTCGAACTCACAGCGATCCTCCTACCTCTGCCTCCCGAGTGCTGGGATTAAAGGCGTGCGCCACCACGCCCGGCTTGGCTTTACATTTTTACTGGGGAATCAAACCTGTGTCCTTAGGCTTTGCTGCAAGCACCTTAACTGCTGCGCTATCTCTACAGTCTCTTGGTTTGGATTTCTTTTAGCAGTCACATGCAACTTTTTTTTTTCTTTTTCTTTCTTTCTTAGTTTTTTTTTTTTTTTTTTTTTTTTTTTTTTTTGGTTTTTGAGGTAGGGTCTCACTCTGGTCCAGGCTGATCTGGAATTAACTATGTAGTCTCAGGGTGGCCTCAAACTCTCAGTGATCCTCCTACCCCTGCCTTCTGAGTGCTGGGATTAAAGGTGTGCGCCACCATGCCCGGCTCTTTCTTTCTTTTTTCAAGCTAGGGTTTCACTCTAGCTCAGGCTGACCTGGAATTTACTATGTAGTCTCAGAGTGGCCTTGAACTCACAGTGATCCTCCTACCTCTGCCTCCTGAGTGCTGGGATTAAAGGCGTGTGCCACCACACCTGGCACATACAGATTTTCTTTATGTGATACCCATGAGAAAGATTCTGGGCCAACAGCCTTAGAGGATAAAAGAAGTATCATAATATAAGGTAATTTTTTTCTAGAAATTATATATAAAAATTTAAATTACGAGTTAGGCAAAATTTCTGTTCAAGACAAAGGGATATTTTGTTCAATAAATCCTGTGCTTGCTGGGGTTCTGAGTCTGCTCTTTCCTGTGTGGACACCTAAGGGTGGCTTCTTACAACAGTAAATGTTGGGCTGAGTGTCATGGTGTCTCAGAAACAAGTTGGGAAGATAAGGGTCCTCCTTAGGAGAGCAGTGTGTACAGTGAGGCCCCCTTGGCTTTCTGGACAGCGGGCCTGGTACAGGCTTCCTTGCTATTATTATTATTTTTTTTAATTTTAATTTTTTTTTGGTTTTTTTGATGTAGGGTCTTACTCTAGCCCAGGTTGACCTGGAACTCACTATGTTGTCTCAGGGTAGCCTCAAACTCACAGTGATCCTCCTACCTCTGCCTCCCAAGTGCTGGGATTAAAGGCTTGTGCCACTATGCCGGCCTTGCTATTCTTTTGGAAGATAACGAATAACTGAATCAAAGGACAGGCAGGGGCTGGGTGTGGTGGTGCACACCTTTAATCTCCGAATGTGTTCGAGGCCAGCCTGAGAGTACATAGTGAATTCAGGTTAGCCTGGGTTAGAGCTAGACCATCCCTTGTAAAACAGAAACAGACAAATGGGGTGGGGGGAGGACAGGCAGGAAGAAAATACTTGGCACTTTTTAAGGAGAGCGTGGTTTTGCACATGTACGTCAGGTTGTGAGGTTTGACTGTGAATGTGAAGGTAGGCACACAAGGCCGGCATTTAGAATAAGGCAATATCCGTTAACGTTAGTAAACAGTAATTATACTTCTATGACATGCAGGGCTCTAGCGGAGGAATTCTGTGTTTATAGCAGGTGGAGAGATATATGGGAATAAGATGCAGAAGGCTAGAACTGCCTGCCTGCTGTGGGTAGTTGTGGCTCATCCTCAGAGGTAGAGATCTAGGTGGCATGTAGGGGCTGGACCTTGGAAACTGCACAGGTGGAGATGTAAGAGCGTCTCATGTAGGCAATGTTTGTAGAAAAAGTAAGGTTGGGCTGGAGAGATGGCTTAGTGGTTAAGGCACTTACCCTTGAAGCCTAAGGACCCAGGTTCAATTCCCCAGAACCCACTAAGCCAGATGCACAAGGTGCCACATTCGTCTGGAGTTTGTAGTGGCTGGAAGCCCTGGCATGCCCATTCTGTCTGTCTGTCTCTCTTTGTCTCTGTTTCTCTCTCTCAAATAAAAATTTTTTTTTTTTAATGTAAGGTCGCCAGCACTGCTGGATTTATAATAACCTGGCCAGTCACATGCCCCAAGGCCCAGGCAAATGACTCTATGAGATTATGCCTTTGTTCCATGGACTTGAAAGTCAAGCCAGCCCGATTGCTTCCATCAACACTATAGCTCTGCATCCCCACAAGATAACTGAAATCTAGTGTCTGATGCTTTCTCTGTAACCTCTGGTAAGTTACTGAGCCTCTTGGTGCCTCACTTTCCCACTGTGAATAATAAGCTGTGTTTGATGGTGCAGGCCCGTAATCGTTCCCGTTGCTGATGTTGCAAGACTGTGAGTTCAAGGCCAGCTTGTGAGAGACATACGTCTCAAAACCCCACGTAGGGATAATGAATCATCTCCTACACTGGGTTTATTGTGAGGGTTAAATGAGCTAAAACCAACTCTGTTGATTGAGACAGTCACAGACTTGCTCAACGAGCATACTTGGAAGACTGGTTGATACACCATGCTGGCATTTCTTAATTTCTAAATTTCTGAATTTTAAAGTTTTCTAACGTTTTCACAGTGTAATTAAGGCAGACAACAAAGGGTTTAAAGTAAAAGCGAAAACTCAACACTTCTCTCGGATCCCAGCTCAGCTACACTCTTTTTAAATGTGATAACTGCTATTTCTGTTTTCAGGTGGTTATTATACAAAATTACCCCAGAATTGAGTGGTTTAAAAATTGGTGGTGTTATGGATTCTGTGGTTGAGGGCCTCTGGTGGTGGGGCTAGAGGATACTGCGGATGGGGTCATTGCTGTCACACTGCTGTTGAGTGAGCTTCCCTGGGGGCTCCTGAGTTTTGGTTGGAACACCTGGAGGCTGGTGTCAGTATGGACTACTACAGACTAACTTAGCATAGTGACCCCAGGCAGACATGTCAGCAGGCTTGCCACAATGCGTTCGTCAGGGGTCTCCAGAGAACGTGTATATAAACAATATATATATTTAACTTATTTACTTTTAGAGACAGAGAAGGGGGGAAGAGAATGGGCACACCAGGGCCTCTAGCTACTGCATACGAACTCCAGATGCATGCGCCACCACGTGCATCTGGCTTATGTGGGTACTGGGGGTTCGAGCCTTGGCAACTGCTTAACCTATAAGCCATCTCTCCAGCCCAACAATATGTTCTCTTTTTCCAAAAGATTTGTATTTATTTATTTATTAGAGACAGAGAGAGGGAGAGAGAGATAGACAGTGAGTGAGAATGGGTACGCCAGGGCCTTTGGCCACTGCAAAGAACTCCAGACGCATGTGCCACCAGGTGCATCTGGCTTATGTGGGACCTGGAGAAGCAAACCTGGGTCCTTAGGCTTTGCAGGCATATGCCTTAACTGCTAAGCCATCTCTCCAGCCCACAATATGTATTTTTAATTAAAAATTTATTTATTTATTTGAGAATGAAAAAGAGAAAGAAAAAAAATATATGTATTAGAGAGAGAGAATGGATGCACCAGGGCCTCTAGACACTGCAGACGAACTCCAGACACATATACCACCTTGTGCATCTGTGGTATATGCGTCTATAGTTCGTCTGCAGTGTCTATGTGGGTCCTGTGGAATTGAACCTGAGTTCTTTGGCTTTGCAGGCAAAGTGCCTTAACTGCTAAGCCATCTCTCCAGCCCTTTATATTTTCTTTTTAAAGTTTTTAAAAAAATTTATTTACTTGAGAGAGAGGGGGGTAGAAGAGTAGAGGAGAGAATGGGCACATCAAGGCTTTCAGCCACTGCAAATGTACTCTGGATTTCTGCGCTACCTTGTGCATCTGGTCTATGTGGGTCCTGGGACATCAAACTTGGGTCCTTTGGCTTTGCAGGCAAGTGCCTTAACTGCTAAGCCATCCCTCCAGACCCCTCCCCACCTTTAATTTTTTAGTTTTTCGAGATAGGGTCTCACTGTAGCCAAGCTGACTTGGAATTCACTTGTAGTTTCAGGGTGGCCTAGAACTCACAGCAGTCCTCTTATCTCTGCCTCCCAAGTGCTGGGATTAAAGGTGTGCACCACCATTGCCAATTTGAAGATTTTTTGTTGTTGTTGTTGTTTTGAGGTAGGGTTTCACTCTAGTCCAGGCTGACCTGGAATTCACTTTATAGCCTCAGGGTGACCTTGAACTCACGGTGATCCTCCTACCTCTGCCTCCCAAGTGCTAGGATTAAAGGCGTGTGCCACCATGCCAGGTGAAGGATTTTTTTTTACAAATTTTTTATTTATTTTCAAGGAGAGAGAGGGAAGGAGGGAGGGAGGGAGGGAGAGAAGGAGGATATCAGAGCTTTCTGCCACTGCATGTACCACTCTGTGCATCTGGCCTCATGAGGTCACTGGGGAATTGAACCCAGGCCTTTAGGCTTTGCAAACAAGCACCTAAACCACTGAGCCATCACTCCAGCCTCATTTTAAAAAATATTATTTATTTATTTGAGAGAGAGAGAAGAAAGCAGATATAGAGAGAATGGGCACACCAGAACCTGTAGCCACTGCAAACAAACTCTAGACACATGAGTCATTTTATGCATCTGGTTTACATGGGTACTGGGGAATTGAACCTGAGTCCTTAGGTTTCACAGACAAGTGCATTAGTGGCTAAGCCATCTCTCTAGCCCCTGACCTCATTGTTTTTTTTTTTTTTTCTTGAGGTAGGGTTTCATTCTAGCCCAGGTTGACCTGGAATTCACTCTGTATTCTCAGGGTGGCCTCAAACTCATGGCTATCCTCCTACCTTTGCCTCCCGAGTGCTGGGATTAAAGCCATGTGCCACCACACCCGGCTTTTTGTTTGTTTGTTTGTTTTTTTTTTTTGAGGTAGGGTCTTATTTTAGCTCAGGCTGACCTGGAATTCATTATGTAGTCTCAGGGTGGCCTTGAACTCATGGCAGTCCTCCTACCTCTGCTTCCCAAGTGCTGGGATTAAAAGTGTGTGCCACCATGCCCAGCTCCCAGCCTCATTTTTTTTTTTTGAGGTAGGGTTTCACTCTAGCCCACGCAGACCTGGAAAAAATATTTATTTATTTATTTATTTATTTATTTATTTATTTATTTATTTATGAGACAGAAGGAGGGAGAGAGAGAGAGAGAAAGAGAGAGAGAGGGAGAGAGAGAGAGAATGGGCATGCCAGGGCCTCCAGCCACTGCAAACGGATTCCAGATGCATTTGCCCCCTTGTGCTTCTGGTTTATGTGGGTCCTGGACAATCGAACCTGGATCCTTTGGCTTTGCAGGCAAACTCCTTAACCACTAAGCCATCCCTCCAGCCTGATTATTATTATTATTATTTTTGATTTTTGGAGGTAGGGTCTCACTCTGGCCCAGGCTGACCTGGAATTCACTCTGTATTCTCAGGGTGGTCTTGAACTCATGGCGATCCTCCTACCTCTGCCTCCTGAGTGCTGGGATTAAAAGCGTGCGCCACCACGCCCAGCTCAGCCCGACTTTTTTTCGATTTTTTAAAACAATATTTTATTTATTTATTTGAAAGACAGAGAAAGAGGCAGATAGAGAGAGAATGGATGCACCAGGGCCTCTTAGAGCCACTGCAAACTAACTTTAACATGCACGTGCCACCTTGTGCATCTGGCCTTACGTGGGTACTGGGGAATTAAACCTAGGTCCTTTGGCCTTTGGCTTTACTGACAAGCACCTTAACTACTAAGTATTCTCTCCGCCCCCCCTCCCCCTTTTTTTTTAATTTTTTGGTTTTTTGAGGTAGGGTTTCACTCTAGCTCAGGGTGGCCTTGAACTCACAGCAATTCTCCTAGCTTTGCTGTCTGAGTGCTGGGATTAAAGGCATGCACCACCATGCCTGGCAATTTATTTATTTATTTGTTTGTTTGTTTATTTATTTATTTAAAAGGAACTAGTTAACCAATTCTGGAGACCGTCTTGACTGAAATCTGCAGTGTGGGATAACAGAGGGGGAACTAGGTAGCACCACCATGGAACAGATGAAAACTGAAGAGGGCTGCTGGGGAATTTCCTCTTGGTGTGTGTATGTGGGGGGGGCGGCTGTTTTCTTGTAGCTGTCACCTGACTGGATGAGGCCCGCCCACATTGTGGCTGGTGACTGCTTTTCCCAGCGTTAAGTGTCCTTGTCTGTCTCCTACCAAAGGAAGCTTTAAGTTCACACTTAAAAATCAACCTCGGCCGGGCGTGGTCTTAATCCCACACTTGGGAGGCAGAGGTAGGAGGATCGCAGTGAGTTCAAGGCCACCCTGAGACAAAGTGAATTCCAGGTCAGCCTGAGCTGAGTGAGACCCTACCTTTCACACCCACAGTGAGCACCCCCACAAATCAAGTGGAAGCTCTGGGGCCCTTTATGACCTGATCTACAAAGTTATATAACTTTCCTTGCTTTTGACAGCTGCTCAAAACCCAAGGGAGGGGACACAGTTCCTCCATTTGATGGAGGAGTGTCAAAGCATGTGCACCCTTCTTTGTAAACTGCTCTTTTCTGTATTTGATTTCACAGATTTTACGTTGCCAAAAAGACGTGGAACTGGTACCACTTGCCCCTCTCTTCTCTTCCTTTGCATCTTTTTTTTTTTTTTTTTTCCTGTTAGCCCAGGCTGACCTGGAATTCCCTATGTAGTCTCAGGGTGGCCTCAAACTC